>VYXF01006707.1:49943-85258 GCA_013397295.1 Polioptila caerulea | reverse complement strand
ATGCACAGAGCAGGGGATGTGGCTGGTGCTCTCTGTTGCACCACATCCAATTCCAATCCTATTGCAGCCAGCAGCGAGTCCTAAGGGTGCTCTTGTCCAGGCTGTTTGCTTCCTATTCTGCTACTGGTTTAGCTGATCATCTCTTTCTTTACCCAGTGGTAAGCAGGTATTTGAAGTGGTATGGTGAGAGATTGCAAAGCTGGACCTTGTGTTCCCATTCATCAGTCTTGTTTCAAGCAATTCTCCTCTTCAGCCTTTCCACTTCTCTTGTCTGTCAAGAATTTCTTCAACTATATGGCATTTAATAAAGAGGTTTGCATGATTAGCCAGGCTCTTAATGTGAAGCACAAACTTTGGATTTGCCGTCATCTGTATAAACAGAGCTCAGAAATGAAAAAAATTGGCAGGTTTGGGTAAATAAAATAAAACCAAGGTGAGAAGACAGTTCAATGCAAAGTACAGATGTGCTTTAATCCTGTGCCATTGGAAATCAATAGCAGGATTTCTGTTGACTTGAATGAAAGTTAGCAGGTTACAAGTTTATTCAAATTGTTATTCCTCTTAACTTTATTGTCTTTCCTTATAACATGGTGGAACATGATCATAAAATTTCCTGCCATAAAGCTCCGGGGTAGATTGTGTGATACATTTGGTTTGTTATTGGAAACATCTCAGGTGAATTTGTGCTTTAGTTACCACAGTGACTACAGACAGCATTGCATGCTGCATGGAGCAGTTAAAATATTGCCCAGTATATGATGTATGAGGTGCCTAATTTTGCCAGCAAGGTTTCTTCATTAGTGCTGTCTCAGTACACACAGTTGTAACTTATGACATTTTAAATTAAGGCACCTGTTAGCAAGTGTAAGGATGAAGAGATGATATCTCAAGCCTGTGAATAACACTCATGTTGATGTTTCTGTGGGTGTTTTTTCCACTTGTCATCTTGCACATGTTAAACCAATGAACAGAACTTTTGTTCCTGTTGTGTATTCAATGTTTGTCAGCCAAGAAATCCACAGTTACACTTATTTCAGCCTTATTTAAGGTATTGACCACCTCTGGCTGATTCTGTGCGTGGTGCACGAAGATGATAAATGCTGCTGGATTCTTCTTTGAGTAAATGATTCCACTGGAGTAAATACTCATTAGAATGCAGATTTAGATTACAGATAGGCTGTTTGCTGAAGCCAGGAGGTTTGTCTGCCTTTCTCTCCCTAGGCTGCACTTGGCAGGCAGTGGGGAGTAGCTGCAGGAGCCTGCCTCCCCTCCACCTCCATCTCCCTCCTTCTGCCTGAGCCACGACATCTTTTCTTCCTCCTCACCAGCAGGTGGAGGAAGCACTATTCTCCTCCAGCCATTCCTCCAGAAAGTTAATTATTTTGGGAATTGATGACAAGCAGCAGCCCAACATGAAGAACAGGCACGTGGTGCATATTTGGGCAGGCACGTTATGTGTGGTGGCTGCCATGTGTTATTTATCTCTTTTGCATAAGAAGTGCAGGTGGAAGGATGTTGCCAAATGAAATAGGTTTCTGGATCAAAATCTTGTAAAAACCCTCAAACTTTAAAGCAACTAATCTTTTTATTTATAACTGCAGTGCAAATCTTTGCTTTGAAACAGGTCTACTTCTTGGTGAGTTTGAAGGGTTGCACAGGGTCGTTGAAACCTGGAACAGCAACAGATGACATGAAAGGAGGACTTTTGCTTTGCTGATTGTATTTTTCCATATCATGACAAAACCAAAACATGAATGTCAACAATGACAGCTCTGCCATGTCAGTAATTAAGGCCTTGTTGGCCACACAACCATTTGTTTGTTTGGAGTGTGGTTTTTAAGGGTTCCTTATAACAGGATAAAAGTGTGCTTGTGAGTCACTGAGGGCAGTGAAAGCCAGGTGGAACATTTGTGCCAGTTCTCTCACCTGTGCTGCTGATATCACAGAAAATGTCAGTATCCCTCTGATGCATGTGAAATATTTTATCTTTAATGCTATATTCACATTTTTTCCCCCCTGAGAATTTCTTCAGTTAGCACTTGCATCACTTCTTCATATTGATTTTTATCTTGATTACTCAGTATTCATCTTCTGCAGGATAATGTCCAAATCTGTCACAGAATTTGTTTATTTCTTTTGAGGCTCTTTGTTGCTCTCCCTAAGGCATCTTCCTTTGTGGCAGACACAGGTATAAGTATTGACACAATGCTGCTGTGACATGAAGTGTCTGTACAGTACTAAGCTCAGCAGGTTCCTGATTTGTGAATGTGGCTTCCACAGCTCTGATAATACACTTTGAGTAACAATAGCTTGAATTACTACCCCATTTTATAGATGAGAAATGATTTTATAGATGAGAAATTAAAAACTTGCCAATTAAAGCCAAAATCAGCAGAAGTTTCAGCGAGTTTTGAACACACAACCTTATAATACCTAATTTGTCCAGACATGTAGAGATGTAACATCAGGGTCCTGTGGATGACACCCTCCTGCTGCAGAGCTCAGCCTGTCCTGGCCTCTCTCTGCACCCGGGGTTTTGTCCCTGTGTGACATCCAGCTTTGGTGTCCATCCCTGGCCCTTTTGGACCCTGCTGCCTCCTGTTCTGTGGTGCTGACCCGTGCAGGGTGTGGGCTTTGCTCCCTGCTCCCCAGCTGGCAGCAGCATCTGCACAGCCTGTGGTGGCTGCTGTGGGCACCTCTGCTGCCCTGCTGCACTCACACGGGGCCAGAGGCTCCTCAGGGCAAAAGGGGGCCTTGCAAAACATGCCACCCAAATCTTATGCATGTATGTGTGTGTGTGTGTGCATTTATTTATTTATTTGTGTAGGATGTTCAAACCAAGTTCCCTCAGGGACTCGTAATGTGACTAAATCTGGACAGTGTTTTCATGGTGCTGAAGGCATGGTAGTGAAACTCGGGTCATCCTCTGCATGCATGGAAATTCTAGATCTGGAGTGAAGAGAAGTTGGAAAGAGTATATGGGCTCAAAAATAGTTCTGCTGTTAATTTGTTATTTGTTCCACCCTTAACTATTAGATGTGTTCCGAGATTGTGGTTTAAAAAAAAAGCTGGAAAAAAAACCAAAACAGCAAATGGAAAGAAACCCACTGGAATGATTCTAATGTAATTCAGAGTGAGTATTGTGGGCTTATTACCAAAGGAGTTACTACCTGGCTGTATCAAATTGCTCCAGTCTTCGTATAAACACTTGGATAATTGAAATGCCAAAGAAGACCTTAACATTAAAGGGTGCAGACAGAAATAACTGATTACAGCATGAAGGCCATCAGGAGAAAGGCACTAGCACAGAATACAAGTTTTCTGCACTGAGAATTTCTGTTGGAGGAGCAGATTTGTTCAGGAGAGTGTGGGGCAGTGGTATGAAAGTCTGAATTAATGACTAGCCAGTAAGGGTCATCTGAATATGTCAGTTTGTCAAATCTTTTACCAAATTAAAGAACAGTATGTTCTTTGAGCTTTCAGTGGAGATCAAGTGATATTTTTTCAATGATGTTGCACTTCCTTACAGGTGAAGAAATTAAAAGTTTACAGGAGACTGTTGCCTTTTTTTTTTTTTTTTTCCCTGCATTGGATTGAACAATTTTGGGCAGATAATTAACTTCCCTGTGTCTCAGTGTGTTCCTTTCTGGAAGGGTTAATATGGAAAAGTTAGACTAATGAAGAGGGCACATTTTGGCTTGATGCATACCTAGTGTGATTTCCTCTACGTGTGAAATTTCACAACAGAATATCAGCCAATGTTTTTAATGCAGCTTTCAGCTAAAAACACTATAAAATGCCTAAGTGTTTTTACAAATGCTTTCACAGCACCATGTGCTAGAGAACACAAGAGAATGGAAATTGCTTGTACAAAGTCTTTCATTAGATATTGCTAAACTGTACTGCATTTTTTAGTGGCATGTGCTCTAAAAATTATTATTATTTTTTTAGGAACCACAATGTGGATTTGCCATGTGAAAACAGTTATTGTATATATTGTAGTTCGAGGTCATACATGTTGAATAAAACCCTGTGGAATGTGCAGTTCTTGTGAACAATTGTTTATTCTTTACAGAACAGTAATTGTAGTTAGTCTGTGTTTTGTCTGGTAAATAAGTAACTAGAGAGTCTCTGCTGGGGTCAGGAATTGGGAGGAGGCACGTGGTGGCCACAACTGTGCCAAGGAAAAATGACAAATGTGTGGGTTGCAAACCAGCTCTGGGTATATCAGCCTTGAGCACCAGCAGGTGACCGTGTGTCCAGCCATGGTTATCCAAATGTAGAGAATATGGGACACGTTTCCAAAACCTGCCTCCCAGGCACTTGGCAATGGTGAATGGCCTTTGGTTGGACATGGGCATCTGCCTGGTTCCAGTCTCTCCCTCCTGTACCACACTGATGTACTCTCCATTGACATCAACTGGGATGCAGATGTCAAAGCACCTCCTCTTGCTGTGCACCCTGCTCCTCTCAGCAGGACACTGTTCTCCTGATGGATGTCTTGCATGGTTTCCTGACAAAAGTGGGACCAACCAATGTTTCCTGCCACAGCTCTGAATGATTCTCTGAAGCCAGATGTGCAGGTTTTTTTTTTTCCTTGGGGTGGGATGGGAGCTCAGGGCAGGGGCACAGAAGCAGTGGTGGCTCCTCAGTGTGCTGGGCAGAGCCTCAGCAGCTCCTGGCCTGGGTGAGGCTGGAGGCTGCAGCCAGAGCCCAGCTCAGGTGTTCTGTGTTGGTGATTTGCACACCACCAGTGATGGGCACGTGGGCATGGGAATCCCTGACCTACAAGAGAATGTCCTTCTTGCCTCCTCCAGGAGTCAGGATTTGCCCCTAAATTGCCCAGGTGTGCACCAGACACTTTTATAGAAAAACCCCCTGTCATTAGCACTGATGGGTCGATGTACTTGGGATAGTTGATATGTCAGAGGAAATGTCTCAGATGAAAAGGTCTCCAACTAAATATGTAAATGATATTTGTCAGCGTTTCCCTCAAATATCTTCCAGCAGATGTGAGTACCATGTGTGTCCATTTAATAAACTAAACTCAAAATAATTTCCACTTTGCTAGATATATGGGGAATAGCTGGGGAGGGTGGGGAGCACACTACAAAGCAAGGTAAAAACTGCATATGTGTGTTGTTATATTTGATGACCAATTCATTAAAGCCATAAGTGTATCCAGGCTTTCAATAGTGTTCTCCTGCTGTTGCTTCCTGTACTCCCTGGCTACAAAATCAGTCTCTATGGCTCTCATTTGTCTTACCCACATGAAAGACTTTGAGCATCTGCAAGTTATGATTTGAGAAGTATCTGCTTTTAAACAGAAAGTATTTATCACCGTGTCTTCACAGGCAGCATAGTACGTTGTATAAATTAGGGGATCCTAGACCTTTGAACACTCGGAGGCTGGGTGAGGTACTCCATGTGTGTACTGTGTCTGGCCATACCCATCAAACATCTTGGATCCACACCAAAAATGCCAGATGTTCAGTAGACGTGCAGGCCCTCCTGTAACCTTTGCTGCGTGCTGCAAAGCGTGGAGGGGGCAAGGTTGTAGCCATCCCTTGATCTTCCATGGTTCTTGTACTCTTATTTGAGCTTCATAATTTCTGTATTTTGAACTGCAGACCATGGGCCAGTCCTCCATTCAATCTGTTAAACTATTGCATGGTATAAGCTCGTTGTGTCCCTCAGCTCTCCAAAGATGGATGTGACTTGCTTAGCTCTGATGGTTTATGAGCCACCAGTCCTTAAAGCTTCCACTGGTCCATGATGTGCTGGAAGTCCTGGGTCTTGCTCAAGAATGCAGGTCTATCCTTACCAATGTAGGAGATAATAAAATACTTAATTGGGTGGTTCTTTTCACTTAAAAAACCCCAGTCAGAGCAGCTGTGGAGCGTGCGATGGGCATGGCTGATGTGTGTGAGACCATCCCGGCCAGTTGTAGGTGAATGCAAAAAATCACAGCAGCACTGCCTCAGAATGAGGGCACTAGTTAAGGGAAATTAGGATTAAAAAAAATAATAATTTATTGTACCTGTGAAAAGATACCAAATTCAGGGACTAAATGTAGCTATTCCTTGGTAGATCAGAAAAATTGGGGTTCTGCTGTTGGTGGAGATCTGAAAGCCTTTGTATCAGGTTTCCTGTACACAGTAAGGCATTTGATCTCTGCTGCTATTTGTAATCTCTATTAAATGCCTGATGGTAAAAGATATCTCCGTTTATATGAGGTACAAGTGTAACTTTAAAAATGAGTGTGAATATTTTTTTAATGACAAAAGATAGCAATGAGGGTTGGATAGAAATACCTTTTTGAGCTGTGTGGTAACTAAACAAATGTTCCCTTTTGTTAAACGATGCTTTGTTGGTGACACAAAAAGGTTAAGTCCTTTGCACACAAGTCTGACAGGGGAAGACAGCAAAGCATTTGTTAAAAGAAACAGCTTCCAAGGCAAGTGTTCAGAGCTGTCACTTATTTGCATATTTTTGCCACCCTGCACAAATGACACATTCTGGCTTCCCCTGCAGAGCACTGCTCAGGAACGAGGAGCAAAGGTGCCTGGAGATGCCTGGGGACGCCTGGTGCAGCAGAGTCAGCAGGACAGAGCTGCAGGCTGTTGTTTGGGTGTGAGGAAATAAAATGGCCTTTGGGAGAAGAGGGGAGAGTGCAACCTTCCCATCGGGTGTGTGCTCTAATGCCATGTGGTCTGGAACCTGGAAAATTCTGGAGGCAATGCAGGCTTAGCTGACTTGTGTGGAGATGTAACTGAGATGCTCACATTGCCTTCTTGTGGAGATAACTTTTTAATCAGCACTATACATGAGGAACGAGATCCTTCATGCTACTTCCTTTGTCACGTTTTTATTCTCTTCAGGGTACCAAAATGAGGTAAAATCATTAAATGGTGATCTGTGGGTTAACTGCTCCTGTAGGAGGCAGTTGTTAAAGCCTTGGGCATCCAGAGGGTGAGTGGTTTCCCTGAGGCTCATCTAGAAAGTCTGTGGTGAAGCTATGGGGAGAGCTGAGGTGGACCACAGCTCCAGCACTGTGCTGAGCCATTCCAAAGCCGGGTATAACCATCCCAGGAAGATTGCTCTTAAAATGAATGTCCTCTTCCATGGCTTTAGTCACACTTGGAAGGGATGGTGCCAATTTTTCAAAAGCCCACCATCTCTTGTGCCTTGGAGACAGCTCAGCACTGCTGAGCACCACTTGATAAATTCAGTCACTGTTGTGTCAGCACAGCCTGGGAGGAATGAGGGCCTTGAGCTGGACTGTGCAGTGCATTTGCATCCAGGCCAGAGACTAGCCATCCTTTTCAACTACAGGCTTTTTTTCTGTGTACAGTTTGAGAGTTTTCGACCAGGTTCTCTGTTTCAGTAAAACAAAGTATTCTCCCATTCTGTCTGGCATTTTATTATGTAAACGTGGTCTAAGGCAACCTGTGATAGACCTTGGGGTTATGCATTGCTCACAAGGAATTCATCAGGGAGAAGGATTTCATGCTGTGCTTCAACCTCCTTCAAGCTTTTCTTGGATGAAAGGAAAGCTCTGCAACTGTGACTGTAACTGTTTATCATTATTGGATGTCATTACTCACTCACTCTGAGCATAAAACAAAAAAATTGCATCCCCTGTGATGTACGTGGGTAAAATGCTGCTCTCAGTTGCATTAACACTTGTAAGCTGAAGAGTAGAGTTCCCTTTGTTTCAATTGAAATATTTGTTTAACACAGGCAAGGACTAAACAATCCCCTTGAAAGCGATTTTTGTTGTTGTCTGTAGAGCGGAGCTTGTATTTTATGAACTGGCTGATCATAAAGACAGCATAAATCATGTAAAGCATTCTCATTTGCTTTTTCTTTCTTTCTCTTTTTTTTCTTTTTTGCAGATGAGGCTTGTAGAGTAGAGTTGCAGGCAAATGTCTGCTCCAGGATATTTTAGTGGAACTGTGCGAGTCCATTAAACAAATGTAATGGATTTCTGGAAAGAAGCAGTGTGTGTTTCAAACCAAATGTTTTACATAGAGAACATCTGGTTGTTTCTGGGTGTAGAGCACATCAGACTGCAGCCCTAGTGAGTTCAGCTGGGAGGTTGCCTGGGCTGTAGTTGTAGGATATGACAGTTCCGTTGTTATGGGGAATAATTCCTATGAAGTATTGCCATAAACTGAATGTTTGGCACAAACAGCTTTATCTTTGTTTTATTGCACACCCAAGTTATTCTTCTTATCTGCCCAGCAAAATTCGAGATGCTGTTTAAAAGCTGGCACCTCAGAGCTGTATGAAGGCATGCCCAAGGAAGGGAAATGAGGCTTGCTCTGTTTGCAGGGAAGCACTGTGGATCCCTGCCATGGGCAGTGCAGAGTGAGTGAGTGATGAATGCAATATGTGCAAATGGTTTGTGGGGTTGAGTTGGAAACGAGCAGTGTTCCACTGGTGTGGTGTGGGGTTGCTTTGAGCCATGTGAATGTGGGAAACTGGTGAGATGCATGTAATTAGCCTGACATTAGAGTTTATTGGGGCTACTGGAAGAACTTTACCCTGGGTAAATTAATAAGTCTGCTTTTACTTCACAGCATCGGATATATTTCCAGGAAATGTAGGAAATATAGAAAAATGTCTTATTTGGGAGTTGGTTCTTAAATTATTTCTGCAGTATAACTGAGGAATGCGTGGTTCAAATGAGATTAAAGTTATAATTGCCAGAGTAGCAATGCAGCTTCCCCTTTCAGGATTGTTTAACTAAAAAGTTCAACAAAGTGGGTTAGGCAGTCTCTTGGTCCAGTCCCTTGTGGACAGCAATTCACATTCTGCAGCACTGCTTTAATGGTCCTGCTCGGCCTGACATGATTTGTGCTATTTGCTGAGATGAGTTCCTGGACTGAGCAGCATGAGAGGGAATTGCTGCTCGCTCTGAGGAAGGGGATGTGTCCAAGTCTGTGCGAAGGTCACTGGCAGGGTGAAGTGGGAAGCCTGGGCTGCTGTTGTTACACTAGCTAACAGCTTAGCTTCTGGCAAGGGGATCCCAGAAACATGAGTTCTGACTCTGGCTTGTTCGACTGACTCCAGCCAAAACACGTGCCAGAAAAGGTGTTTGTGGATGTTGAAGAAGGGGGCAACAGTCCTGGAGCTCGAAGGTTCTGGGGGAGTTCTTAGGCAAAAGCTTTCCATCCTGAAAAATAATTGCTTTGTGCTTTTTCCCCTCCCAAGTTAAGTCTCCTCATAACTACTTAGAACAGCTGCCTGCAGTTGTGAACTCCTCTTCTAGCAGGGAAAGCTGGAATTATGCATTTAAGGCTGCAGAATTGCTGGATCCCCAGCCACTTAATTGTAGGAAAGTGAAATTCATTGCTCACCCTCTCACATCCATTCCAAGCTCAACTGGCTGCAGGGAGCAGGAGAGTTCCCATTCCTGTGTTACTCTCTCCACTGAGCCATTAGGGTGGCCCTGGTAATTTACCTTCAATAAATAGAAGGGAACAACAGGAGGTTCCTCTACCTTCAGGGGTATAAATATTTCTCAGAAATCAGAGAAGGATGGGGAAGAAATCTTAGCAAACTCCTTTCCTCCCGCTATAGTAATTCCACCACTTTCCATCATAAATTCTACGATGGTCCTTTCCCAGGAGGGACCATTAAATAGGTAATGTCCAGGCAGAACAGTGTCATACTGAAGCAGTGTGTTAACAAAACCAAATTTAATATTGCAAAGCGATCTGTAAGCCCTGGAGCAAAATAATCTGGGTGAGGCTTTGATACATGACTGCCAATCGTTTTATTTTCCAAGAGTATTTTTCCAGATACGATGTGGGTTTATAGTTTGCTGGGTTCCCACCAGAAAGTGGTGTTTATATTTTGATCTACCTTAGATCAGTTTAGGAAGGTATACTAGATACAGGTGCTTCTGCTAATTCTGTGTCATTAACCCTTCCAACTGTGCTCTTTAAACACATCTGTGCAGCCTCCATCATATCATTTCTTTGCACAATGAATCCGGGCTCATCAATGTTAATCAAAAAGACTAAAGTCTATAAATTCAGCTTTAAAAATCTCTCCACTCTTAAAAATTCCTTTCTGTTAATTAGGAATTTGAGGTGGTCAAACATTACAGTGTTGGGTTTTAATGAGTGTTGTGGTGCATGAAAGTGCAGACATTTCTTTTAAAGAAGACTCCTCCCAAGTTTTTTCTTGTACTGTTGTAATTCTCATGGTGAAACAGCACTTCCTTTTTTTTTTTTTCTCTGAAGGACTGCAGAACTGGAGAGCAAATTCAAAAGATCCACACCATACGAGCTGACTGCACACTTGTGGTGGAAGAGGCATTGTAAAGATGTGCACAGATCTCATTTCTGAGGTTTCTCTGAGCTCACAGAAGCTTCAGTGAAAAAGAGTGAATAGGCTGAGTTATATTTGTTTATCCACAACTTTCTCAAGCAGAATGTACCAATGAATGAAAATGTGCTGTGAGGTGGCTTCTTGGGGAAAAAACTCATTCTAAGAGTTCAAGCAATGTCTAACCCTCTTCCTTGTTTAATGTGAATTCCAGCCTTGCACTGATGTAGTAGTACCTTTTGCCTAAACCTGTAAAATTACTTTAGAGGCTCTGGTAACTGCTGAGGTTGCCATTACTTAGCAGACATTGTAACAGTTTGCAGCAGTTGCTTAGAGGGTGTGAATAACCCCATTTCCAATTTAAATTATTGGAGGAATTAGAGGAGACTGTGTAATTTTCAAACTGAAACTAGATCCAGGCACTAGGGCTTTATACCTGTCTTCTTGAGAAAGTCATAAAGGGCTTTTTATAATGACATAGCCAAGATTTGGTTTTGTGTTTCATCCCCAAATTGATGCCTTGAACAGTGTGCACTCCTGCTTTGGAGGATTACTTCAGTGTGGTTCACTGCTTATTCACAATGAGAAAACAACATTGAATTAAAGTCCCTCTCTGCTGCCTCAGGTTAGCATTTTGCATTACATCAGCAGCTGTGGTAGCTGTGAGATCAAGCCCCAAAATTACTGTGAAATCTATCTTCCACTTTTTGGAGAGTGGAGCTGTAATACTCATGTAACATTGAGAACAGTAAACTTGGGGCTTGTGAATTTTTTCCCTCCTCTTTATCCTGACTTGCCAGTAATTTAATTAGTGCTAAACAGTCTGCACACAGACTTGCAGAAGTTAAAAGACTGACTGACAAAGGATTCGCTTTCAGTGACTTTCCTTCTTCTGCCCATGTGCTGGATGGAGCTATGCTGTGTTTGGAAGTTGATCAATAATGATTGCACAATTCTAACCTCATTTAAACTATGATATAAACAGACATGATAGAAACGGATGCTACCAGTTTTTTTCCTACTTAAAAGTGAAGTCAGCTTTTTTTTTTCCTGCTTTTTTTCCCCCTCCTTTTTTTGTCCTTTTTGATTCCAACAAAATTGTAACCTGGAAGAAAACCAATTAGACTTTGTGAAATCCCAACTCAGTGTAGCATTTGGCTTTGATAAATGTGGAAGCCAAAAATAAACATCTGCTTGGCAACTTCACTAGAAGTTAACTGTAAATGCAGTTTTCATCTTTTCAGTGACTGTGGCATTCAGTGCTGGTTAACATCTATTAAGGAGAATGAGCCATAGTTGAGGCTGTAAAGCATTTTTTCTTTCTTTTTTAATTACAGTTGTGAACATCCATTGCCTTGGGGAAATCCCCTACCCCAGTTTCTTTCCAGATCTAATTTCTTGTGTGCCAAAGCATGAACTTTTCTTGAAAGTTTGAAGGTAATTGGATGGGATATTTGTGAGTTATTAGACTTTGGACAGGAGATGGTCTTCCATTGATCTGTGCATGATAAGGAGGATTTGGAGTTACATTTAGAAGTGTATTAGAGAAAAGGTAAGCAGTCCCACTCTCTTCTCCAGGAAGGTGAGGTCTGCACATCCTCCTCTCCCAGGATACCCAACCAGCCTCGGGCTCCAGTCCTGACAGGACACAGCTGCAAACATCTTTAATAACCTGGTCGTGTCAGATCTCTGCTCTTCAACAGATCTTCTGCAACCTCTGCTCCTACCACAGCAAATTTGTTTTCCTGTGGATTGGGGAGGATTGAAGTGAATGCAGATTTGTGGCTCTTGGGCCAGTGGGGGGGGATGAGAAGGGGCAACTTGAGGCATCACTATGGGAAACACATCATTATTGCTAGGGATGGTGGTTATTTGTGGGATCTTTCTTCTAGAACTGAATCCTGCTTTTTTTTAGGACTTCAGTAATTTAGTGTAAAAAAGTTTTGGGAAGGGAAAAGTGTTTTAGTAGATTTCTGCCATTTGTGACTTGAGGCAAGGATTCTCAGCATTAAATGAAGAAAGGTCTGCCAGGGAAATTTGTCAGAGAATGCATGGTGTAAATATGCCAGGCTTTTTATACATAGCTGAGTGTAGTGGGTAGCAGACAATGAAGGGATGCAGATTTCCCAGGAAAGCAGTAGTTGCTCAGGAAATGTGCTCACAAATCCTGATAACCAGCACCGTATGTGGGGGTGAGGAAAGAAGTGGAGGAAGGGTGTTGTATGTCCCTCCTGGCACCCACTTTATATCTGTACAGTATAAATGTGTTCATCTGGTACCTTCTACTGCTCATAAAAACTTGATTCCACAAACATCTTTCTAAGGGGGGAACTAGAGAGAATATATAATCCCCTTGCTGAGTGTTTGTGAATAGTTAATTCCTCTTCTTCACTTGGTGAATCATCATTTATGATATGATAACAGCAACTATGCCCAGCAGAACCAGAAAAGGAAAATTAAACCTGAGGCAATCATACCTTTGTTCTCCCAGAGACAGTGGCACATTGTGCCTCAGCTTATGCAAATAGAATTTTGATTTAACATTTATCACATTGACTTGGGACTTGCAGTGCTTTGGCTCACGGATGAGTTTGTCTGCAAGTAGTGACATCAGCTTTGGTTTTTAGAAATACAATCTGTCTGGTACATTGTGAAGAGGGGAATGAAACAGGAAGATGCTGATGTTTTCTGCATGCTGTTACCATGCAGAGTGAGGCAGCTGTAAAAAACCCTTTACCTCACACAGGCACACGGACCTGAGAGGTGCATCAAGGCACGAGCATCCTTGCCCTTCTGTGTGCAGCTGCTGGCTCGCAGCAGCAATAACAGTGTTTTGTCCTTGCTAACATCCATGACATGAACAAACATGTGATGGAACAAAGTAACGAGCAGAGGCTGAGATTTAAATCAGCAGAGGCTCACTTGGGTGCAGATGGCCCCGGTTACTGCTTTGGGCAACTCCCCCGATTACTGCATAGTTTGCCAAAGTATCAAACAATAGAGTTGGGCTGCTGATAAATAATTAATAAGGATTTTGTTGGATGCTTTTCTCCCAGGCAGTGTCACCATGGAGATGATCTGGCTTTTAGGATGTGAAAACGAACAATCTCGGAAACAATGGCATTGTGTCAGCCTTACTCTTTCCCTGAAGGGGAGAGCCCTCGGAGATGTCTTAGCAGATTGCACAACGCCGGGCTCTAATTTTGCTTACACTCATAGTGGCCTTTTGTCAACTTTTCAGTGACTGCATGAAATGTTCTCTGTGACTGTGCAGAAGCTTGTTCTTAGAATTACACGTCCTGCATGATGCTCTTTAGCACTGCACCTGGCCCAGGGCTGGAATCTCAAGATAACTTTTTTCAGCAAATGGACACAGCAAAGGTATAATCATGTAGTAGGAGGCTTACAGAAAGAAGTGCTTGTGACAATACCTTTTCAGAAACCTTTGGATGCTTCATTTCCCCATAGGAATATCTGTCCATGGCTCCTTCTTCCCACCTGGAAGGTCCAGAGACCAGTTAGACAGTTGTTCAGCCTGTCCCCTGCTTTTCCCTTTTCTCCTCTGTGCAGCCTCTAGAAGTGCCATTTCAATGCAACTGCATTATCAGCATCCCCCTCCTTATCATTGGATTGCAGCCACCTCAGGGACCACATAATTTTGTAGCTTTGTTTCTTTTACTCTTGACTAGGTGGTGTCTGGGCCAAGAGCCATAGGCAGAGACTCCCCTGGAAAAAACATTACATGGTGCCAGACTTTATTCTTTCTTACTTGGCTCTGTGGAGCTAGAGAAAGAACAATGTACCTTTTCTCTCCCCACCCCCAAACATCCTCTGCTCTCCCTTTCTCTTCCTCCCCTGGTTGATCAACCTATTCTTTCCCTCTACACCCCGTTGGCACTTGGCACATTGCACTTCCCACCTACGAGTCTCAAAGAAAGGAAGCAGAGCTGTGAAAGTGGCTGGGCTCACCCACTTCCCATTGCTGGGTGGGGATGGATTCAGTTCACAGCTTTCAGAAAGGAGAGGTTTATGTGTATTTAACTTTCTCCTCCGCCTTCACCCAAAGAAAATAATTTTTAAGAATTTTCTTTAATTGTTAAAGAACTAACATATCGCTCAGTGGCAACAAGCTGGTTTCCCTTTCTCAGGGAACTTCACTCTGTCCTGATGCAGGTTTTTGACTCTCCACAATAGCATTGCAAGAGCCCACTGGAATTTGTTTGAGCATGGGTGGTATGTACAAGTGCTGGAACCAGCTTAAAAGTCACAGGCTCCCTCAGTGGAAAAGAACGGTTCATATCTCACTATGGTCCTAAAAATAGCCTTGGTAGATAATAGAGAGTGGAAGATTGTTTTCAATGGGTCTGAATGTACTGCATGCAGAAATTGCTGGGGAAGGGTCAGTGCTTTGTGACATTTAAGTAGTGACGCTCAGCTACAGCACTCACCAACTTAAAAACCTGTGACTCCGCACTGTGGCAAGTTCTACCTTTATTTACATTCACACAGCTCAGCTGGAAATGAGGCAAACTTAGGTTCATTAGACTAAAACAAACATGTGAACCAACTTCCTGAAATCTAGTGAAACAGATTTTCACTGTGATTAAAATAGAGCTTTTTTTTTGCTCAGCTGTGAATGGTGATGCCAGCAGTGACTCAGCAGACAGGGAGATTTGAGATGGAAATGGGCACCTACTGCCTGCCGTGCCCTTTGCCAGGTGTTCAGACCTGGAGATACTTTTCTGTACACAGTGGTCTTGATTAGGCTCTCTAAAAATAAATTCTACCCATTTTGCTCTGCTAAGCAGCCAAGAAGCTTGAAAAGGAAGAAAAACATTTCTCTCAGAGATACAACTGAATGGACAGAAACCTTTGCAACTGTCATACTTTTGAAGTATTTATAGTTCAATTCCAGTTACTTGTATGAAACAAAAGCAAAGAAGCATGAAGTGTGTTGGAAAATACTTTATAATCTCTCTACACCAGTCCAGAGAGTGAGTATAAATCCTCTTTCCAGCAAATGGAAACCAGTAATTTATTGCAGCCTTGAAGAAAGCAATTTATTTTTCTATGCTTCCTGCCCAGCACACTCTGCAAGCTGACTCATGGAGGGATGGGAAGCCAAAAGCTGGGCTCCCTCTTCCCTATCTGCTTCTGGAAGGCAGAGCAGCAGTGAAGCTGCTTGTGCAGAGCAGTTTGGAAGTGCCTGGTGATACCAGAGGCTCACAACCCCTGCCTGTGCCATGGATTTTGCAGAGGGTGTCCTCTTTATCTCCTTCTGAGCAGAGAGTGGTACCAGAACTGGTGGTGCAGGTGGAGGTGGTGTCATCCCATCTCTGGTGGCCTTTCTCTCCCCCTGCCCCATGTGTGGGGCCATGCAGCCCTCAGAGCTGCAGAAGATTCTGGGGCTGGTTTTAGAGCACACAGGCAGCAATGATCCCCAGAGGGAAACATCACATGGCCGGGTTTGGAGCTGTGACCTTGGTGTTTGTGCATGTGTTTCACTTTGCATGTGTGAGCTGTCCCACAGCAGTCAGTGGCCTGCTCACATGTGTGAACTCAGGCATGTGCTAAAGTGTTTTGCCAGATTGGATACTGTGTCTACAGGGGCTTTGGGTGAACTTGAACCTGTTCTGCTGGGGTGAGAGGCTTTAGATTTCATTATTAGGAATCTGATATGTTACTCTTTCTGAATGCAAGGGCTTGGAGTTATCTGAAATTCTCATTAAGACAAGAAGCTAGGAAAAATACAAATTCCTCCACTAGTAATGTTACTAAAAATACTATAATTAAATTATCTAAATCTTAAACCCAGTAAAATACATTGAGGAAGTGTGGTAGAGGTATAAGTACAGTGTTTTGAGAGTACCAAAGGGACTAACAGCACTTTCTCTGCAGATATTGAGCTGGAATGTTTGGAGTAGTTAATGTAGCTGATGTAAAAAAGCGTGTTGCTTTTTCTGTACTCTTGATTCATAGGCTGTGACCCTTAATAAATTTTAATGTTGCTCACAATGAAGGCACTGCTTTTAGAGAAAGCAAGAAAGCAGGCTAGAAAGAAAGAAAAGAACCTTAAGAATGAACAAACAAGTTCTTTCATAAGGTGTTTCTCAATTGACATTATTTCCTATTATGCTGAAATTATTCAAGTTCATCATGCAGCAGTCCTTGAAGTGTGGTTTAGAAAAATCGAGCCAGCTTTGTTTGGTGTTAAAAGCATAAGCACTCTTTGAAAATGTATTTTCTGGAATATATTTCTGAAAGAAATAAATTTCATGGAAGAAGTTACGTTATTGATATTTTAGAATACCTGGAAGGGAGGTTTGTTTTATGGTCCCATACCATAACATACAGCTAGGGGTCTTATTTTGCTCAGAGATATGAAAACAATGAAACATGTAATAAATACTTAGAATGTGATTGTGATTTGTAATGTTTCCATGGAATACTGAATAAAACCCCACTGGGCTGCTCTCTGGTTTGTGTTGGTTTATTCACATCAGTAGACCTGAGCCTGAATATTGTTGCTGTCGTGGTCTGAGCAGGCTGCTGCAGGTGAAAGACTTGGCTGGCACAAATACCTTTCTTAGAAGGGAAGAGCTGGAATGAACGTTGTCCTGCTCCACTAACCCTGCTCTGGGATGCCAGCTCTGGCAGTGACAGTTTGCTGACACCCATAATTCACTGCCTGGCCTTTTGGACCAGGCCACCAGCAAGGCTGTACGTGGCCTTTGAAGAGTGGAACCTGTGCACTTGGGGGTTGTGCAGGCCACCAGGCAGATGGCATGGGGAGAAAAGTCTTTGTTGAGATGCCTTTGAACCTTTCACTTTCCCAACACCCTTTTTGAGGAGAAAAATAGCAGTTGAACATGGGGAAGGGTGTCAGAAATCATCCTTTAATAACCAGATGGTTTGTTGAATGAGGCACTTCTGTGGTGTGTTGCACAGCTCGGGAGAAAGAGGCAGACAGCAATTTCTGTGATGCTACTGTCCTTGTTTCCTTGCCTTTCTGTTTCAATTTCCTCATCTTCTGAAAGTGGATAAATTGTGCTGTTTCACCACTTGCTTATCAAGGTTTAACCAGTAAATGGCTGCAGCTTCTGTGCTGTGCAAATAGCCAGTGGTACCAGTTTGTCAGTGCCTGTGAGAAAAGCCCTCTTAGGTGTGGGTGCTGTACTGGTAACACACAGGGGCACTCAGGGCCTCCTGCACTGAGCTCCTGATGCAGGCCAGGATTGCAGGGGGTGCATGGGCTGACCATGGCCAGCTGGATGCTCAGACCTGCCCTGGCTCCACTGGCACCACTGGAGCAAAGATGTTTCACCCCTGCCCCTTGTCTTCCCTTGTTTCCAAGTGCCAGTCACTGTGATGGGAAGGAGCTGAGTGAGGGAAGAGAAAGTCTGGAATGTTCAAACCCAGGAGATGTGTTCAGCATGTATTCTTTCCTAATACTGGGATGAGATGTTGCAACCTGGGTGTCACTGACCAAATCCCAAATACTTTGGTTGGGGTGTTGAATTCTGCCCCTGCAGCTGGGAAATGATGCTTTCAGGAGAGCTTAAATACCAACTTTGAAATTTGGGTCAACTTTTAGGAATAGCCTTTGTAAATTATGGTACCCTAATTTTCAGCATGTGTTATGAGACTCTAAACTCTCTGGTCCTGTTAAAAAATATGTTCCCAGGCAACACATCTGTGTGCATTAGAATATTGATCCAAACATATATTTACAAAATGCCACCACACTTCTCAATCATGTTTGCATTTTTGTATCTAAAAATATGTTTTCCTATATACAACTATTCCACAGAGGCCAGTTGCAGTAATTATGGGTAGATGTGCAAAATCCTGCCTGTGAGGCCCACAGTTGAGTTATCAGGAGATTGGCACATCCTCTGGGCTGCTGTTATTTCTTTACCAGCCGTGAATGGGGAAGAATTTGCTCCCCGTTGTATATTTGACAATGAAACCCTTCTTAAATTCTTCCTCAGAGCCAAGTACAAGGCTGTCTTTTAATAAAAAATTTGTTTTTACCCATGTCTATATTTATTTCTTGCAGGAATGCACATTCTGCTCCAAGAGCCACCCACATGCTTCTGTATACAGGGTGTATTTGCATTTGCAGCCAGTCCTGGTGCAAACGTGGGAAGGGGAACAATCCAGTGTCATCTTTGGAGCTGGTTCCTTTTCCATCTCTAGAATTACTTGGAGGCTATATTGGTCACTCATTCAATTAGGATCTCTTGTATTACCTTTTCTAGAAATGTGTGCCATGTAAATAAGACTATAGCTATGTTGTTACTTGTAAAACCTCTATTCCAAGTGTTTGGGTTACGAGGAAAAAGAGAATTGTTTTGGTTTTAATATGCAAATCGTTTTGTCCCTTGACTTTTTTTTGTTCTGCTGTCCCAAAGTAGGGGAGCACTTGAGCAGGAGCTTAATTTTAAGCACATGCAGCAATCTTTGGGAATTCAAGGGGATGGGGCATGTGCTTAAAGCTTTTTTGAACAATGTTACTTTTCAGACTTGAAGGCTTTGTAAGAAACCTGATCCTTTAAACTGGCTCCTGTTTATGTACATTTCAATTTTCTAATATTGCAAGTTTTTCTCTTCTTTCTTTAATATCCTCAATGCTACATCATATAATGAAAACAATACTGGTCATGCCACTTGCAATTACTGAAGTAGGCAGTGAGGTTTTTTTTCCCTGGAGTAACTGGGGAAATAACGTAAATCATAGATTTACAAATGTTTTCCCAGGAGAAGTCCACAGTAGTTGGCTGCAAAGACTGACACAAGTTTGGTTTACCCAGGAAAGGGTGGTCATCTCAGCAGGTCAGTGATGTTTTTCAAAGATGTATTGTTAGTTTTAAGCTAGCTGATAATTTATTCCCTGAACTCTAGCTTAAAAAAACAATGCAGGGTAAATATTGAGTATAATAAAGGCCGTGCTGCCATTGAGTATGGACAATGCCCTCACCTTCCCTCTCCCACCAGCTTCTCTGCATTGTTGCCTTCTGCATTTCTCACAGGGCATGAGGTGACCTCCACGATTATTTATGGGGGTATTCAGATAAGCCCTTGTTTCACAGGCAACACACATGCACACACTCACAAGGACTGTTATAATTTGAATTTATATTGCAAGTTCAGCTATCACTTCCTCTGTTCCCACCCTGCCTTTTGGAAAGATAGCCAGTCACATGATATGCTTGTAAAAAAGCTTGCTGATTGAGGAAGGATGCAGGAAGGATATGGTTTGGCAGTGATTGCATAAGTGTTGTGTAGGACCTGAAGCCTTGGGTTTATGTGAGGACGAGTTTAGATGTGGATTTCAAAGATTGCTTTCTTCTGATTTTTGAATAAGTCATAACAGTTTGCCTGCTTTAGAGAACTATGGACTAACCTGTGTTAATGGGATCCTTTATGTATTGACATGGATATCAATACATAATTGGCACCCTGGATTCTTTGCCTCTGTTCCATCAGAGATCTCAAAGTTTCTTCAGAAAAATTGTCTCAAAAGTTTCTTTTTGAAATGGTCAGACGCAATCATGTCTTAGCAAATGTACTTCCCATCAGAATCTCTCAGGGAGTTTTGCCATTTGCATAGGGAGAGTGCTTAGGCCAGGACAGAGATCTCTCCAAAAGATGCTGTGTTCCCCCTCAGTGAAGTCCTGAGACCTGGAGAGCCCAAAACTTCATGTCACCCACTACTGCAATGAGAGGGTATTTATTGCTATACAGTGAGGGAGCTGGAGCATGGAGGTTTGTATTTTAAAGGTTTGTTTTGGTCATTCCACGTTCTGCCAACATCTAACATCTGTATTTATTTTTTGAACTCTTCTTAGTGGATTAGATGCATCTGTTCAGTTCCAAGAATAATTCTTGATTTCCTGAATTTATAGGTTGCAATAAAATCCATTCGTAAGGACAAAATTAAGGATGAACAAGATATGGTTCACATCAGACGGGAGATTGAGATCATGTCATCCCTCAGCCACCCTCATATCATCACCATCTATGAAGGTTAGTGAATGTGATTTTCCCCCCTGTCTGCTCTGTTATGTTCTTACAGACCTGGTGTTCCTGTTTCTTGACATGGTGCCCCAAACCACCCCCTACTCCTTGTGTAACCCATCCCCTGCCAACGAGACTGCCTTGGGCACTGCCTTCCCTCTGAGCTACCAGTGTTTCACACATGCATAAAAACCTTTGCCTGGAAGAGCTGCTTCTTGTGTGAGTTCACTGTGTCAGTCACAGGTGGGAGATGGTTGCATGTATTTGTTAAGTGCTTGCTCCCACTGCACAGTTCAGTTTCATTTCACCCTCACTCACAAACTGATATCTGTTTCTGTTCCCAGCCCCTGAACCAGTCCTTGTTTGCTTTATTTTCTCTGGACTGCTCATATTTGCTCTAGGACTTTGGTCCTCCCTTACCTGCCAGTTCAAGTTGCTAATTCTGTCATTGCAGCTTTTCCCCCTGGATCCCAGCATCCGCTTCCCGTCCACCTCTGCACATTTTCCTGTCACTCTGGTGGCTGGCTTATCATTCCTGTTTCCTTATCCTGACTTCCTCCTCTGCCTCCTTTCTTCCTGGGGCACAGCTGGGAAGATCTGCCAGTTTGTTTGTGTTTGTTTCTGTGCTAGCTGGGCGGTTCAGGCCATGTCCATGCTACACCAGCCAAAAGGTCTGTGGCTGCAAGGAGGGAGGCTGCATGTTGGACCTGGAGTGTAGATTGCAGAGGTTCTAAGGGACCTGGGTCAGGCAGCCTTGTCCCTGGACATCAGCAGTTTTCCTCTGTGAAGAACAGGAAGCCTGAATGTAGCCCTGCACATTTCCATAGCCGTGAGGTAAATGCAGAAGGTGATGAGATGTGTATGGCAGCTCTGCTCTGAGGGTTGATACCACTGATTAAAACAAGGGCTGGCTTGGCATACTGTTACACTATCGCATATTGAGTTATTCAAAAGCATGTTCTGGTACTTGAAAAGAGATGAGTATCTGTCTTTTTATTGAATAAACTCATAAAAGGGTCTGGAAACAGAAAAGGGGAGGGATGCTGTGTCAGCATGTGGGTTGCAAATGGAACAAAAAGTTACTTCAAATGTGGATGGGAACTCAGGAAGAAAAAGTATTAAGCATGCTGTGGTTCTTTGACCAATTGCCCTTCTCATCCTTACTTTAAATAGTTTTTAGTGAGTTAAAATATTTGTAAAAGTGAAAAAGATTACAGCATTTTTAGGAAGCAGGCACTAAGTCCTGTGGGAGCAGAACTTCCCTGCCTGGCCCTGTGGAGGGAGGAGCTGTGCTTCTGCAACAGGGCCAGTTGAGCTTCATGATGGAGAGTTCACCTTGTGTGAGGAGGATGAGCACCTGTGTCAGGTTCTGGTTGGTTTCCCAAGCAGTCAGAATCAGTATTTGGCCTGTAGCAGCCAGTGCTGTAACTCAGATGTGGTGGCACTGGGAAGATGTGGGGTTGTGCAGCTGAACCCACAGGAACTGCCCAGAGGTGAGAGTGTGACCTCAGGGGCCCTTGAGTGTGTGCTTCTCTTGAAGCTGAAGAGTACTTGTTGTGAAGTTAAGGGGCCACATCAAGGACTGAAGTATTTGTATCCTCTCAAAGTCAGATTTTAAACACATAGCTATTCCTCTTGAGTGATGCATAAAGAATGATAATATTGCTGTGCCCTGACACAAAATGTTGAAGTCAGTAAATCCTAAGAGATGGGCTTAACCTTACCAAAATGAAGCAATCCAACATTTCTGCAGTTGGTGTGTGCTACAAGGCCAGAGTCCCTCTCTAGTCAAGAGAGTTCAGCATCTCCACAGGGTGGTTGGCTCCCTCCTGGGAGATGTTTTTTCCAGGTAAGTGGGATAAATGACATATTGGAGGCTCCTGTTGGAGTCTAGCTAGACTGGCTAACTTAGATCAGATGCTTAACTTTAAAACTGAAGCCACCCTAGAGATATTTTACTCCTATGTCACAAATTTTTCCTGTAGGTTCCCAGACTGCCGCTGTGTCTGACAGCTCTCTCTGTAGGTGCCAGGATGCACAGATATTCCTAGCATGGACAATGCTGGATGTCCCTGTAATAATCTTTGAAAGCTCTTTGTATTACATTTACAAACATGTGTTTTCCTTAAGTAGGATCTTGTTTAGGTATCCTTTTGACCTTCCTGCTAATAGCAATTAACCTCTGAATTTGTCTCCTTGATGTAAACACAACCTTATTGTTTTTATGGATACCAAGCAAATTCTGATGTGTGGAAACCAAGCTTTCCAGTTTAGAGGTATTTCTTTGTAACCTCATCATAAGGCATGTACCTTGCCCATTACTGCCAGGGCAGATGTGCAGTTGTGACTGAAGAAATTCCATCCTCTCAGCAGGGCTGTAATTGGCAATCTGTGAGTGTGGCTGTGAGGGAAGTGCTCCTTTAAGTGACTTTATACCCCTTAAAAGGGACTGGAGAAATGAAGCTGGCTTTCCTGGCAGTGTTCTGATTTCAGCACATAAATTTTAATTTATATAATAATGCCTCTGTCCATTGATCTGTCTCTCTCTCCCCTGTCCCTCGCCCTTTCTTTGCCCTGTTGCTTTTTTGCTTTGAAAACTCCAGGATTTTATAATAAAGCCTTTGAGAGCTAACATATTTTTCCAGGAGCAGCTTGAGTACAAAATCTGCCTCATCTGGCAATACTTTATAAAAGTTAAACCAGGGGAGGAACATTCTGCAAACATTTAAACACGTGTTGGGCCAATCATGAGGGTGAAGTTACACTTGGTACGTTTAGGAGTGAGGTCTTGAGTCTTTGTAGTGTGAATACAGTTGTCTGCATGACTGTTTCTGTGCTGAAAGAGTTGTCCTTGTCCAATATAACCATACAGAAAAGTCTGCCCTTTTGCAAAATGCACTTGAAGGTGAACAGACTAAGCTAACGTGTTTGTAGAAATAGTTTACTGAAGATCTTCCCTGGAGAAGGAATAAATATTAGGATCCAAATTTGGTGCCAGTGGAACATGATGGCATTAATGTAAATGAGTAACTGAAGGAAAGTGTGTGCTGAAGTGCTCTGCTGAATTGGGGCCAGGGTGCTTAAAAGAGTGCTGCACCCTGTGCATTAACAATGGATTCCCAAATAAGATGCACTTCTTTTTTTTTCCAGGTTACATTTTTGGTACTCTTAAGAAAAAGCAGAAAGATTCTCATTTTGTGTCTGCCAGTCCACAATGGCTTGAGCTAGATTGAATGTTTAATCAGGAGACCAGTCCAGTTCTACTTTCAAACCCCAAAGGCAGTGGGAGATAACCTGGCAGTGTGTAATAGCAGTGGCACAGTATTGCAGGATGCTCCCTGCACTTGCCAAATACATGTTCAGTCTCACATTTTGTGCCAGACTTCATGCACCAAAGCATAACCACTCTTGGTGTTTCCCACACACCATCTCCAGTGTGGGGGGCTGTGTCAGCCAAGCCGTGTCCCCAGCAGAAGCAGCTGCAGTGGCAGAGATGTGCCCGTGTGCTGTGGTTCAGGTGAGTGCACACCAGCCTTGCTGAGGAGCTGCATCCCTGGCTCACACAAGTGTCTGTCAGCTGCATGGGGANCTCCAGTGTGGGGGGCTGTGTCAGCCAAGCCGTGTCCCCAGCAGAAGCAGCTGCAGTGGCAGAGATGTGCCCGTGTGCTGTGGTTCAGGTGAGTGCACACCAGCCTTGCTGAGGAGCTGCATCCCTGCAGCAGCACTGGCCCACACAAGTGTCTGCTGCTGCATGGGAGCCTCAGGGTGGGGCAGCAGCAGGGGCCAGGGTGGTGGAGCAGTCACCCCTCTCAGGCTGTGACAGTTCAGGGCAATCCCAGCCTCTGTCCCAGCCTGTGCTACCTCCTGGTTTTCAGACATAATCAAAACAAACTTTGGTGCCTAATGACCCCACCCCTTCTGTGTGCAAAATACCTGAAAAAGCCACAAGTCCCTTCAAACATCACGTGCATGGCTGGGCTTTAATCAAGAATGTTGGAAGTTGGAAAGCTGAAATGATTCTTTTTTTTTTGGCCAAGAGAAAGTACTTCAGCAGTGATACTGTTTAACCACATTTCTAATTGGTTTCCTCTAATTATGGAGGCTTTTGACCTTTGAGTGCTTTGTTCTCATTGTTTTCAGTTGATAACACCCAAGAACATCAAGTAATATTTCAAGTGTCTGGAGATACTAATGAAACAAGAATAAACAGACTTAACTCTTTAGTTACCATACCCCAGCCTTACGAATTTCCTGTCCTTCAGGGTGATCACCTAAACAGCCCTTCATCAGACATGATGTAAACTCAAATGTGTGAGATCACAGGCAGGTCCATCTGAAATGTCAAACTGATTGCCAGCAGCGATGAAATTTATTTCTATCTTCCCATTTACACAGTCCCACCATAGCAATATAAATATTTGCTTCTTTGAAGAGCCTCAATAGTTTAAATCATAATTTAAATAAAAGGGGAGTTAGCTCTTGTATTCTTTGCTGGAACAAAGACAATTAGTGTCACATATTATTGTGGCCAAATTAGCAACTGTCATTTTTCCTTGCTTTTAAATAGCAAACCATTGTAATCTGCATATCCTCAGTCTTGCTCTGTGAGGAATAACCTCACCAAGGATAATAGTTCCCATTCTGATTTAATCTCCTCATTGGGGAATAAATTATAGCATGCTGTCTGATTTTAAAAGATTATTGCAGGATCTTAACTACATTCCTTTAATTTAAAAGGAGGTGCAATTTGGCTGAATAAGGCCATAATTCAGGAAAACAATTTAACACAAGTTTAGCATTAAAACACATACTTTATATCTTGATATCTTCAATTATAATTAAGCATATGCATAAATTTATGTGTATGCATATAAGTGGTTTTCTCATTGGACCTGGGGTATTTTCATGTCTGCTGTATGCTCTGTTAAAAACAGTAATAAAATACTACTACTACTAAAAAAACAACTAAACAAAAATTATGCCAAGGGACTGTTTAACAGTCAAAAACACCAAAGCTCAATCAGACTGAATTTCTAAAGTAAAAGATAGTTTTCAGTATTCACATGAGTTTTTGAAGAATAATTCAAGGCTTATTAAACACGTGAGGTAATTGGGTCATACGTGAATTTTCTGAATGAAAAGGTTATTCTAGTCTGCATCTCCAAAATTAAAAACAAACTTGCTTGTTCTTTTGATTTGGCTGACCTTTAATAAAAGAGCATTTTGTAGCAGTGGAAAGGTACTTCTGTCTGCGGCTGTTAGGAGAGTAATAAAAATACCACTGAATGGAAAGACACCAGATGGAAGGAATGTCAACATACTGGAACTAATTTAGGAGATTGCTCTGATAGAGAGCAAAGGCATGAGGAGAATTCAAATGGTTCCAGTGCAAAGAGATTGGCCGCCCCTCTTAAACTAACAAACTAAAATCCTTACCCCAGGGTTACATGTAAACCAAATGGAATCAGCCCACAAAGAGGTAGGCCTTTGTGGGGGAAAAAGAATCCACCCTCCTCAGCCCTCTGACTTCAGTATTCTGTGAGCTTGGAGGAAGGGCAAAAGCCTCCTGCTTTTTTTGGTTTTGGTAGTGAGTCCATCCAAAGCGAACTGGCCTAACAGAGAGGTGAACAATGTGCCATTAAATCTGAACAATGTGCCATTAAATCTTTCTGACTGATGTTTGCAAAACCGTGCCCATCTGGGCTTTCAACAGATTTAGGGTGAAGCACATCTTAGCAGTGAAGAAATGTAGTGATTATGTTCATTTGATGTCAGACTTGTCCCGTGAGTTTCAGAGGAGGTGACTTTGGTGTAGGTAGAGGGAAGAATTTGGCAGTAGGGTTGAAAAGAAGAGTGCTGATGAGCAAGAGGTCAACCAGCACTATCTGGAAAATGGAAGGCTGTAGATAGAAGTTGAGTTCATAATTTTACAGCCTCTAAATATAAATAAGTGGGGAGATTATATGCAGGAACTATTACTATAGGAGAACAACCTGTGAAAGAGGGACTGATGGTTCATATTACAAAATAGACTTGGTCTCAGATATGTCTTTGATAGCAGGATGTGAAATTCTTTCCCAATTTCACATGTATGTTCTTCAAGGAACTTTGAAGTCAGCAGATTTGGTTTCAATTATGAGCCTAGATGTATAGATTTTTTTCTCTGTCACTTTTTAAAAAGAAACAAACACATTAGAGTTAAGAGCAGGGTTTAAAGAAAAGTAAAAAATCTTACCCCTGTATCTTAAGCACCCTTTGCTGCTTGGGTTTCCAAGGCTTTTGGGGTGACCAGACCAGGCCCAAGCAAGCTTGTTATCCCTTGGAAAATGCAGTTTCTCCATGTTGCTGTGTTCTAGTCCTTTGCTCATCTCCTGGGGATACAATCACATTCCTCACCCCTTGAGGTTCATGCTGTTCCTGCTCCTGGTTCCTGATGTGCTCTCACTGCTGGCCCTGCTTCCTCCCCTGTGGCCACATGAAGTGCAGTCATGTCCACAGTCAGTCCTGCAGCCAGCAGGCTCTGCCTGCTGAGGAGTAGGAGTGATTTGCAAGCACTGCTCTGCAGCAGTGCTTGACCACTGTGGCTGGGGCAGTGCAGCCCTCCTGCCACATCAAGGTCTGTTGCAGCTCTCTGAGTAACTCAGCTTGCAGAGTGGGGAAAATAAACAGAAAGGCTCAGAAATAATGACACACAGCTGGCAGCAAGCATTTCTCCTGCTGCTGTCCCCTCTGGTAGGTGAAGCTTGTGCCTTGGATCTAAGCAATCTCCCTACCTTAATTCTTAATTAACAGGCCATCTCCTCTGCTATCCATGTCTGGGTGCTGGTGGTGACAGTTCTCCACTTAGCTAATTTAGCCAGCCTTTTACAGAGTATGGATGGTCTGAAAGAAACTACAGCAGCCCCACCTTGCTCATACATGGCCTCCTTCCCTTGACCTTGCTGAGGGCTGAGGAGCAGGCTTGTGTGACATGACTGTCCCAGAAGCAGCAAGATTTGGGAGGTTCCTGGGGTTCAGCATCCTGCCAAAGCCTTGCTTCTCTGTTGGCAGTAGATGCAGCCAGGGTTCAGGCACGCTCCTAGGTGGGGGTGAGTTTCAGAATGAATATGCAGTAGGATGGCAGGTAATAAATCATCTGCAGCAAAACAAAGAGGGAACCAAGCAGTCCTAGAAGCTATATGGAGGCAACTTGTCCATCATCAGCCCACAGGTTACAGCCCAGGTGCTAACAGGGCAGTTTATTTATTACCTCATTATTCTTTGCAGGAAGTCAATCCAGCCTTTAATTAATGTGCTCCTCTCTTCCGCCAGCCACTGGCCACAAGGCTTTCTGGAGCATATGTTTATAAAACTACATGCTGTGCTCAGAAGGGAAGTTCAGAAGTGCCTGTGTGAAACCTGCTTGACATCCTAAATACTACTGTGAAAATTCATGGTGTACTTGGCTGATGGTGTGAGGCTTGCCAGAATACCACCTTGTCATTTGCCTGATTGTCTTGACCACTGAATTCCTCTTTAAGGCTCTTGAAGTGTGTGTATAGACATAAATCCCACTGCCTTTCAACCTCCTCTTCCTTCAGCCACAGCTCTCATTTTAGATTTTTTTTGTCTGCTGTTCAGTTCCCCCTCTGCAGGAAGTAGCTGTGTGCCCACTCAGGAGGTTCAGCTGATGCAGTGGGGCTGCTCTGACGTGAAATGACGCAGTTGTAAAAAAATGCCTCCCTATTCAGCTCTGCTCCTGGGTGGAGAAACAAATTGCTGTTTAATTCCATAACATAATTAACCAGAGTTGTTCATAGTTGTTCAGCTATGGTGACAGTGAAGAGGCCTCTGTAATGTCACCTGAGTTCAAGGATAGTTTCCCTCTCAAAATTATCCCTCATGAAGAAGAATGTGCCAGTAAACTGAAAGCCAGATACGAGTTTCTGGAATGATTCTGTTCTCATTGATTCTGGTGTGGCTTAGTGACAAAAATTTGAAATTTGGAACCAGGATTTACGCTTTCCTAAATTCAGCTTGATGGTGTTATCTCAGTTTCCTAGAGGGTGTAAGAGAAAATTTGAAATGGAAAGTGCCTTTGAATGCACATTCCTCCAAACCAAATGCTTTCCACCTCATTTCTGTAGAAATGTTGGAAAATACATCTGGATCAGGACTTGTATTAATATGGCGAATTTGAGTCCAAAAAAATTGGATTTTAGAATTTAAAACTTCAGAACATCAAAGATGATTTGAGAAAACTCTTAGGACTGAGTAATGAAGACATAACTTACATAAAAACACAACCTGGAAGAATGCTCTATTGTGGCAGGGCTGGTATTGCTGTTAATGTCAGCAGCAGCACTGAACACCTGGTGGGGCATCACCTTTTGGGGGAGTGGGGCAAGAAGAGCCAAGGGCAAATGTGCCTCTTAGCTGAGGATGGTCCTCAGTTGGAAGTGCTTGGGATATGCATTTCCATGGAAGTGCTCTGAGATCCTCTGTGCCATGTGTGCGTGATCCAGTGACCCCTAACTCATGGAGTCTGCTGGGGTCTTGGGGGAATTTTGTTGTTGTGTGGTTTATATGTTTGTTTGAAATCAGATCTCTTACATGAGAGGATTTTCAGTGATTTGTCTCATCTTCCTAAAACTGTTTCTTTTTGCCTTCCTAAACAAGCCTGCACCTAACAAGCCTTTCTGAGCTTAGAGAAGCAAATGTGCACATTGCTGTTTTATTGGTAACACATCCCAGCACTTCCCTGTATGACATGGGGCATGTTCACTTTTTCCCAGACAGTATCAGTCTGTCATTCTTGGAGAGGATACTGTATGTATAATCCATCCAGAGACGGCTTTTCCAGTTTCCGAAGTTTATTGCTAATGAGGATGCACATAGGATGTAATCGCTGGCAGAGGCCTCTGCTTCGGGGTACAGTGAGGCCAGCAGACAAGTAAGCAGCCAATTTTATCTGGCTGTTTGCTCTCCCTTTTATCAGAGCTGCTTGGCTGGTGTTCAGGGGTGTTAGAGTGAACTGCAGAGGCTTTGGCTTGTAGATTTGAGTGACAAGGTGTGAGAGGACATGAGACAAAGTTTAAGAGAAGCAAATATCTGTGTGTTAAGAGAGGCAGCTTCACATTTCACTGCAAAAGCTGAAGCTTAATTCTGTTTTTTTATATCACCAAAGTCTACTGGCTGAGTTTTGGTAAAGAAATAGAGGAAGACATCATTGCAGTAGGGCTGGTCAAAATTAGCGTGTTTGTAATGAACCCTTGAACATCATTGATTTGTATATGCCTTGCTGCCAGTGTGACCAGTGCTGCCATAGATAAATAGGAAAGGAAAATCACCATGTTTTCATATAGCAGTGGTTACTTATGCCAGGTGCAGGAAGTTTCCAGTGGGTTGCAATGGATTTTCGCTGACAAAAGAGAAGAACTATTTAGCAGCCAGGACATTACAGCAATTCCAGACTATTAGCAGCCTGCTTTACTAGATTAAATATCAGTTATCTGCCACTCTCAGTAAAGTCCTTGACAGCATGTGACACAGTGTACTCTCAGCCCAAAGAGGAGTTGGGCTGTGACGTGTGTGGGATGGATTTTCCTTGCTCTGCTGATGCTGGCGCGGAGGTTGCGGCGCGCAGCCGGTGCCGTGGGACACGTGGGAGGGGTGGGAGATAAGGGAGCTTGAGGAAGAGTTGGTTGCATGAGAGGGGTACAGAGGCACAGTGACAAGAGCTGCATGGCCACAGCAAGCTCAGGTGTCTGTGCCTGCCGTGCTGTCACACAGAGCTGGGACGGAGGAGGACACTTGTATCAGTTCACTTGTTGGATTTTGGTGGAAGGTGAAAGCCAGCCAACAGTCATTGTAAGCCAAATGGCAATCCTGCATCAGTCACTGAAGACAAGAATTTATTGTGCCTTCTATGAACCCTTTCCAAATGATAGGAGGGCTCCTGTTTGCTTCTGTCCTCGGGCCTCAAGTGGGCTACTTGTCTGAGGAATTCCATGCTGGAGCAGGAGCTGGTGTTCATGTGTCAGTGGCACCAAGTGTCCAGCTCACCTCACGAGGATAAGCTGACTTCCTCACCTTGTGACCCCATATTATTTGAGACAAAGAGGTTCATGTAGCCATATGAAAGAGAGGATAACCTCAACTTCCTTCCCTTGGTCTGAGATGTTGTAATCTTCCTCTGGTAAAAAGTACTTTTGGCATTTGCTTTTTGCAGTGGGATTGTTAGTGTATCTCTCCAGCCCACAGCGGTGCTCTAGGATGTGATCAGCCATCCCGAGTCTTCTTCACTCTTTAAAGTGTCAACTTTCAAATCAAAAATTAAATCAACTGTAGTGTTTTTTCTTTCCTTTTCATCTGTGCAGTGTTTGAAAACAAAGATAAGATTGTGATCATCATGGAGTATGCAAGCAAAGGCGAGCTGTATGATTACATCAGTGAGAGGCGGCGATTAAGCGAGAGAGAGACGAGACATTTCTTCCGACAGATCGTCTCTGCTGTGCATTACTGCCACAAGGTGAGCACAGGATCTCCCAGCAAAAGATGCTCTTTCAAGGCTGATTACTGGCATGTATTTCAAAGCATGCCTAGGCAGCAGCATTCATTACTAAGTATCAGAGCATGATTTTATCAGTACAACAGGAGATCTTCATTAAAAGTGCTACACTGAACTAGTGCCTTTTTTTAAAGACTAATGATGTTTTCCTGTATTATGGCAGATGCCAGGCACACCCTTACTTTAGACCTACCTTGCATTTTTGCCTTTAAAATAATTCTCCTGACATTAAAAACTCAAAAGTTACAACATCAGCTACAGAAGGCATCCCATATAACAGCTACAGCATTAATATTAATGCATTCAAACAAATGTTAGTTTGCAATTTGAATATGCAAGTAAACAACTTTAGAATAGGAGGTAGAATATATGAAAGAAAAAGCCAGAGGAAAGGTAGGAGGTTCATGTGTGAGCTTTAGTTCATACTCATTCTGGATAGATAAAAGTAACTTTACCAGATGTAGTGGGAAAGATGCCATTTGCTAATGACTTTTCCCATCATGGTACCCACTTGGAATGACAAGTCAAGCAATTAAACCCAAGGTAGCTGGCTGGCTGTCATCATGAACCTTTTATCCCTGTTTATGAAACAACTGCATAGAGCCAAAACTTGTATGAGGCTAAAGGGAACGAGTAGCTAGCACAATTTTAATTTGAATTCTGATAAAAAGGGGGGTTCTCAAAGTCCTCACTGCGTAGTGCTGAAAAGCTGCAGTGCCATTCCTGATGCAGCTGATTTTCCAAAGTGTCTGTAAAGAAGGCTCTGACCTAGACTGAGTCTGTTTGCTTCCATCCCTAACATTGACAATCCTTTGGGATTATAACTCCCCCGATGCACGTGGCTGCTCAGTGGAGGAATGAGGGATTTGTAGGGGCTAACGTCATTGGCAGATCCTGGTTTCTGGTGCCTGGGAAGAATATCTCACTTCCACACAGTGGGGGCAGGATCCAGGATGAAATTAAGTTCCACAAAGACACCCCCCAGCCCTCCACCCCCCACCCCCCTGCTGTTTTGGAGTCTTTGTGGGAGGACAGATTCCAGTCATTCTTCCCTTAACCACACACCAAGTGACTAATACAGTGCCTGCCACTAGTCACTGGGCCATGAGTGTTATGACAGTGAAATCAGCCTTGAAATGTAGGTGCAAAGCCCACCCTGCCAGCTCACCTTCAATTTTCCCAATATTTTCTCATGTTCTTCCCCATTTTTTCTTCTTTGTTTCAGAACGGTGTTGTCCACAGGGACCTAAAATTGGAAAACATTCTTCTTGATGACAATTTTAATATTAAGGTAGGATTCTTTTTCTCAGCTTCTCCGAATGGATTTGCATGTTTTATAACATTTTTACCCAAGGTATCAAGAGGAGCCATTGTTATGGTAACAGCTACTAAGCAACAGCATCTGGCAGGAGGCTCAGAGGTTTGGAGGTTGGGGGAAGACACCACTGATTCCCAGAAATACACACCAAATGAAGCTTTGCATACTTTGGAGGAGAAATCCCTGTCCTGCCACGCAAAGGCCATGGTTTCCAATGCAGTGTGTACCCACTGGTAGAAAACAGCAGAGTGTTTCGTGCAATCAGGCTTATTGTACAAATGATATTATTGCTGGCTGCTTCTGGGGCTAGGAAAAAACTGTTCTGGTCTACAGGGTTCAAGTGCCTCCTACAGAACAGTCTGAATGTTCTTTTGATCATGGCTGGAACATAAGCAAATAGAGTTTCAAAATAAACCCAGTAAAGCACATGTGCTTCATTAGGAAATGGCCTTGGAACTTCAGACACAAACGTATACTTTGGATAGTGATGTCAGTGATGTCATTTCCATGCCATTTCTCCCCAGTGAAAGCATGGGAATGACCTTTTTTCCTGTCTTTTTCTTCTATTGTTTATAGCTGTAGCACAAAGTTAAATAATGCAGAGATTTAATTTCCAGAGTAATTTCCTATTATATTCTATCTATATTCCTCTATAAAATAAGTGTAATTTCCAGGTGGCTGAACCTGTTTCAACTTTGTTCCTCCTTGGGTAGCTGGATGTAAGGGTGGCTGGATGTGCTCATCCCTGGGCAAACAAACAGAGGGAGGAACACCAAAGAGTTTCTGTTGAAGCTTGAGCATCCTTATTTAATTAAAAAGGTAATCAAGGAGCTACAGTACCTAAGTAGCCTGGGCCTTCCTTTTGTCTCCCCTGAAAGCCCTGGGGCTGCAGGCACTGCCCTCTGTGCTTCACACTGGAGAGATTGTCTTCATTTCCAGCTGATGTGCAATGGAAATGGAAAGTAACATGTGGTAGCTGCCATCTGTGTAACGCTGATGACAGCAGCTAACTTGGATCAACTCGTGGATTAAAGGCACATAAATATGTGGTTTCCAAAAATAGTCTTTTACAGAAGGTCCATCCAATGCAATATTTGGGTGTTTTGCTGTTAGCATCCAGCCTTGGAGCAGACCTCCCCTCTCCTGTTCCTACAGGGACGCTGTCTGCAGCAGCCAGAGCTGTTCTCAGCAGCACTGAAAACAAAAAGTAGCCTTTCTAGGACATTGTATACGAGGCAGGCTTCCGCAGGCAGGATGACCTTTCTTTCCACATTACACTCCAAACTATCTTCCCAGCTAATCAGAGAATTCTTGAGAGAAAAGAGGAATTTGTGGAATTTGCTAGCTGTGGAGGGCTGGATCTCTGCACTGTGGTCCTCATATGCAAAACCAATCACTTCCTCAAGCCTCTGGGGAGCTGAGCTTTGTCAGACACTCCAGTCCTGCTCCTCTCCTTCATGGGAGTCAGCTCCAGTCCTGCTCTTCTCCTTTGGGGAGTCAGCTCCAGTCCTGCTCCTCTCCTTTGTGGGAGTCAGCTCCAGTCCTGCTCCTTTCCTCCATGGGAGTCAGCTCCAGTCCTGCTCCTCTCCTTTATGGAGTCAGCTCCAATCCTGCTCCTCTCCTTTATGGAGTCAGCTCCAGTCCTGCTCCTCTCCTTTATGGAGTCAGCTCCAGTCCTGCTCCTCTCCTTTGTGGGAGTCAGCTCCAGTCCTGCTCCTCTATGGGAGTCAGCTCCAGTCCTGCTCCTCTATGGGAGTCAGCTCCAGTCCTGCTCCTTTCCTTTATGGAGTCAGCTCCAGTCCTGCTCCTCTCCTTTGTGGGAGTCAGCTCCAGTCCTGCTCCTCTCCCTCAGGTAGAGCCAAGGATGGGGCAAGGACAGGTAGAGCCAAGGATGGGGCAAGGACAGGTAGCTTTGTTTGGTCCTCACTTGGAGCTGACCCAGGGGCTTCAGAACCACAGATGCATTTCAGCTGCCATAGTGAGTGGCACTGCTGTGGAAGAAATTCAGGTGGCTCTGTCTCCTCACACACCTTCCAGTCATTTGGATGTCTTTTTCTTGGGGGTTTCCCTCTCCTGACTTGTGCTGTTTAAACTGCTGTAGATCTTTTTCATATTTCCAGCCTTCCCTCAGCTACTTCTCTTCAATGTTAAGGCCTTTGAGCAGGCAGAGCTGCCTTGGCATGGGCAAGTGGCTTCTTTGCTGTCCCCTAGTCACTGCTTCTGCAAAGGGTCTCCTGAAACTGAAAACCAGACTGAACTTGGGAAGGTCCTGATATTTCCTACATCTTACAGTCAATAGTGTTTGAATTTGGATTGCTTCAAGAGATGTTTTTGGGTATGATTTTCCTTTTTCTCCATGCTCTCTTTTTTTAAACCTTGTGACTAAGGTCAGCTTGGAATATTTGATGTTAAGCATACAGCCACTACTACCCTGATGCTGAAGCTTTGAATATGGTGCTGTGGTTTCTGTGCTACAGGCACAGAATTTTACTTCCCACTTTTTCTTTGTTTCACTAAACAGTAACCGTTGGCAAGGAAACACATATGGAACTGTAAATTATTTATTAGCAGTAAATTTATCAGGTCCTCATTCTGCAAGTATTTACATGTGGTTTGTTCAGGCAGAAAAAAGAATGCAGTTTGGGGTTTGGTATTGACTGAAGGCTTCAAATCCACAGGGGAAGGCATTTTCTAGAAATGGATTGATAGTCTTATCTGTACTTTCCTAGTGTTTATATTTCATTCAGTGGATTACAAACACAAAATTGATGGTTTGATTTTAAGAATGAGAAAATTAAAGGAATCTCTTTGTTCTTGGGTGCAATGTGCAATTAAATACATGTTTCTGATAAAGCCAGTGATCTGTGCATTATGATTTACAAAAACATATCATAACAATGTTAAAGAAAAAGAAGATGTTGTAAAAATGGATCCTTGTATTTTTAAAACAGGAAATAAAGAGGACAAGTAATCCATTAGAAATTATTATCTGACCTAAAAGGGCCCCAGGCTATTTAACTTGTTACTAGACTAACTTGGAAACCATTCTTAAGCTTCAGATAATTAAATGAAGGTCATAAAAGAGTG
>VYXF01006707.1:0-49858 GCA_013397295.1 Polioptila caerulea | reverse complement strand
AGAGTGAATGGAAACACAAGAAGGGGTTTTTTGTTTGTTTTTAAGAGTTGTGATGGTGAGTAAAAATCTCTGGAAGCAGGGTCGTGTTAGAATACAGCAATAAGGAAACCCCAGTGTCTGGAAGCAACAAAAAATTACACATTTTGAACAGTTCTATATATCCACAGGCCAGAGGTGGAGTGCAATGAGGAAAAAGGTGATCCAATCTGTGGAGTATTATTAGGATTTTCATGGACTTGTATGCAGTACTATTTCCTGCAGACCTTTACTAAAAACCACTAAATGCAGGAGACATAAATGAAGCAGATGAGCTTTAAACACTGGTGAGACTGAACATCCTTGTTCACAGTAGGGATGAGATTCCTGGGCTGGGAATTGCAGCTAAAAGAGATGTCTGGCAGGGGTTGATGTAACCACTGTGATCAACCCCAAAGTGATGGAAGAGTAGAGCAGTGCAAGTGTAACAGTAACATAATCCTGCTAAAGGGACACCAATCAGCCTAAGCACTCAAAACCCACGGGGGTGTCATCTGTACACACTGAGTGTATGGGAGGGGGATTTACTTTGCTGGAAGTCTCACCAACTGCACAGACATTTCATATAAGAGACCTCATTATTTCTATATCTGCAGTTCAGAGACAGATTTTTAAGTGGGATGAAAGTGGCAATTTCCATGAGTGTGAACTTTGTGGAATTTATATTCCACACTTCAACAATAATTTTCATCTGCTTTATCATAGCTAACAGTAAATATGAAACATACACTGCTGAAGCAAGGGGAATAAAAGTCCACTTTTCTGCTCCTCCCAATTTAGGAAGTTTTTTTGACTTGATGCCTTAGTTCCATTTAAGTGCCAAGAACATGAAGTAATGTTGGCTTCTATTAATCTTGTTTTGGGGGGCATGACAGTTTTAATGGGAAAAGCTGATAAACATCAGTCTGTGAGCATGGGAGTGGACTGTAACATAAATACTCTTTTCCTGAATGGTCTAAATGAAAACATGAATGCCCAAGTCTGAGAGTTTCTTAGAGTGAGCAATGGTATGTGTATCCCTATATATATGTATTTTCATGCACATCCACATGCATTTTATACATTCCATGGTGTTAAGGGAATGTATTTTCATAAGGAATCACACTGTGCAGTGTTTGTCCTTGTCTTAGCTGCATCCTGAACTCAAATAAAAATCAACGCCCAGCATGAATTTCTAACACTCAAATAATCCCATTCTTCCCCTGATTGACAGGGCACACTTCATAAGGCTTAAAACCAACTTCCTGCAAGCCAGGCAGGGTGACTTGATAAGAAAGTGGAATTTAAGGCAATTAAGTGCAATGTGAGCCATGAGAATATGTTTGCAGACTGCAATTCTACACCAGCTGTTTTCAATGACATTCCAGCCATACAATGAAGATTTTACAAACCACATTTATTTAAGGGTTGAATTTTCTGCCCTGGGTTGATAATATGCTGTTTGAGGGACTGAGTGAATTCAATCTATGAATGAACATGGTGAGAGGAATTCAAATTAATGAACAGAAATCAGCTGCTCTTTGAGGAGGATGAATACAGATTGTCAGTGAAACACCTGCATAAGCTGAACATCAAAATAGGGAAGAGTGAAGCATGAAATCTCATATATGGGTTGTGACTTTAAAAATTATGTTAAAAGGATATTTTTAAAAGTTTGTATTTCTAATGTGAAAGTATCTAACAACTATCAATCTATTTATATCGGTTTAGAAAGCATATATATGTTCCTATTTTGGCCTCAACTGGGTCATTTTTCAATGTAGCTGTACCAGTTGAGGTAGTAGAGACAAGAGTTTCCTTTTCCAAGAGTTCACTGAACCTTGTAGTTCAACAGGTATTAGAGGCATCCATGATACACATTTTAGAAAGCAAAGAGTGAATGATGGTGCTGGCAAATCCTTTTCTTTCCCACTCACTTTGTGTTTTCTTGAATTTTCTTTTGTGAAAATTCTTGGGATTTCATTTCTTTCTGGTAGAAAAGACATGAATAAGGTGAAGAAAACCCAGAGAAAACTCCTGTATTTTATACCTACAATACTTCTTTCATGCCTCTGCTTTATGTCTTTTATGTAGGCATTATGTTGGTTGTGGGCAGGAATACAAGTATCTCTGGGAAGCAGAAACTTTTGGGTTTTAAACAAGATGAAAATGAGATATGTTGCCTTGTGCTAGAGAAAGAAAGAAAATGCAGAAGTTGTGGGAGTATTTAGTATTGCTGTCCTCAGCCTTTGTTTTGTAAGAACAAGAACAGAGAATTGAAGTAAACAAAATATTTGGACCTGATCCTGCAATTCCTACATGGGCAAAATTCCCAACAGTCCCAAGGGAAGTTTTGTTTGTGTTGGGAAAGCCGGATTTGGGCCCATTGTTTCCACTGAGGAACCAGACTTGTGTTTATTATCTCGTGAGAGACATCTCATGGGCTTAGCAGCTCAGATTCCTCAGCCCCACGTCCCTGGATCTGGAGGAGGGAGTGACTGCCTCACTTTGCCCCTCGTTCAGCCATAGCTCCGTTCCAGATGATTCCAAAGATCACTTGCTTCAGTTGTGCTTAGCTTCCTGCAACATTCCTGCCTCCCTCCTGTTGAATGTAGAGGTCGTGGCTTTTGGCTCATGTGTGTGATAAGAAGGGTGGTACTTTCTGCCTGCTTTCCTCTGGTATTAATGACTATACAAGATGAAGAGCAGTCAGTGGACAGCAGGCTCCCCAGTGTGAGATTGTCTTTGCAAGCATATGCATTTCATCCAGGGTAAAATTACCAGCTGATGGTTGTGCAGTTGATGACCTCTCTGTGAATGGACCCGAAGCATCCTTATTCCTAATGAGAACTTAATCTGGGAACCCTTCTTCTCGGAGGGACCTTTAGAGAGAAAAGTAAATTACACATCAATTTCCTTGCCCTATGGCAGGGACAAGTATAGCTAAGTCTTTCCTGAAAAAGGGGTTTTTGTTACTTTAAGAAATCATTATTACAAATACCTTGTGCAATTCTATTTGCAGATTGCTGATTTTGGACTCTCCAACCTTTACCATAAAGACAAGTTTCTGCAGACCTTTTGTGGAAGCCCACTGTATGCCTCCCCTGAAATAGTTAATGGACGGCCTTACAGAGGCCCAGAGGTAAGAAGGGGCCATTTTTCTGTGGTGGTATGGGATGTGTTTGATGACAATGTTCTTAATGCAAATGTTACTGTATGAAACTGAGCTCACTTGGCTCTGTCCTGGATTTGAAGTTCTTAAGCTGCTTCACTCTGGTTTGCATTGCCTGTGGGTGGTTGGTGAGATGTTAGATCCCAGTTTGCGCAGCAGTAGGTGCAGCTGGACACGGTGCTGCTCTTGTGGTGCTATGGCATGGAGAAGGGCAGGGATCAGCTTTGCTGGGCTTCACACACACTGTGTGTATTGCAGGTTGACAGCTGGGCCCTCGGTGTGTTGCTCTACACTCTGGTTTATGGAACGATGCCCTTTGATGGCTTTGACCACAAAAATCTCATCAGGCAGATCAGCAGTGGAGAGTATCGAGAGCCAACACAGACCTCAGGTATGAGAAAGGAGGGAGAGCCATGTCCTGAGCTGACAGCAGTTCAGAATGGAGCACTTTGTTCAGCCCCTTCCAACAGTGTCACATTAGAATGATGTGCACCAAAAAAACCCCTCATTGTCCTACTGAGTTCATCTGCTGTAAATTCCCATCTGGGTACAGCACTTTCCAGAAGCCCTTTAGAAATGAAAGTTTTGTAGCAGATAGATTTTGTTGCCTCAGGGAGCTGTAATGATCTCTTTCAAGCAGATCTGTGGCAGTGGAAGGTTTGTTGGCCATTGCAAGTGGAATTGTTCAGACGAGCTGTAAACTGCTACAATGTACTGCTACAGATCAGTCCTCTCACTGCACTGTGCCTTATCACAAGCAGAGGGAAAGTGAATGTTTATGATAACAAATGTTTGTGATAACAATGTTTATGATATGAAACACAGTTTCATATTAAAGAAGGCAGGCCAAAATCTGAATTAATGCCACTGTGTTCACATTGGCTTCTAGTATAGCACTTTAAGCAGTCACCTGACAGAAGAGTAGCACCTAAGTCTGGCTCACTGATTATAATGACTCCTTCCAGCCTTAAATATCTATGCAAATATTATATTTAAATGAATATTTATCTTGTGTCAGTTGTTTGCTGTTCCTTTAATTTTCTGTCTTCTCGCTCTCTGTATGAAAAGAAACTTTTACAATATACAGAAAACTTTATTATTTATGGAAAAAGTAAATACAGAAGCAATAATGTGTAGATAATTTAAAATATCCCAATTCCATTTTATTTTCCTCTAATTTTTGTCATTAGAGTCTATAGGTTGGTGATTTCCTCAAGTAGTATGGAACTATTCACTAATACAGTACATTCATTTGTTGGATAGCCCAGTGTACATTTTCCAGAGTGAATCACATTCTTCTGATAAAAAAGTTGTGCTCAGAGGCATTTTCCATCATTGACTGATAGTCAAAGCCTCGTTGCCTTTCACTTTCTCTGTAGAAATGAAGCATTATTTTTGCTCATATGATTGTCTTCACACTTTCTATTTCAAGTGACAAACCTAAGAATGCCCATGTTCTCAAAATGTGATATGCCATTCTTCATCCATAGATGCTCGTGGTCTTATCAGGTGGATGCTGATGGTGAACCCTGAACGCCGAGCGACCATTGAAGACATTGCCAACCACTGGTGGGTTAACTGGGGCTACAAGAGCAGTGTCTGTGACTGTGATGCCATGAGGGACTCCGAGTCCCCACTGCTGGCAAGGTTCATTGACTGGCATCACCGTTCTACTGGCCTCCAGCCAGAGACTGATACCAAAATCAAGTGCCTTTCTAAGCCCAAAGGTCCTGAAGTCACGCTAGAGAGACAAAGGTCTCTGAAAAAATCAAAAAAGGAAAATGATATTGCACAGTCCATCCAGGAAGGAGGAGCTGAAACTGCAACCAAACCAACCTCCAAGAGACCCAAAGGCATCCTGAAGAAAAGGAGCAACAGTGAACATCGCTCTCACAGCGCAGGTTTCATTGAAGGAGTTGTCAGCCCAGTGTTACCCTCTGCTTTTAAGCTGGAGCAAGAGTTGTGTAGGACTGGTGTGGCTATCAAAAGTGTTGTAGAGGGAGAGGTGGCTGGCAAATATGGCACTAAGCAGTCTTCACTAATGCCAAAAAAAGGAATCTTAAAGAAGACTCAGCAGAGGGAGTCTGGCTATTACTCCTCTCCAGAAAGAAGCGAATCTTCTGAACTCTTGGACAATAATGATGAGACAGTAAACAGTGACACTTCTCCAGGGGTCACAGAGCCATCCAGAAATGGGTCTTACAGCCATTCCTGCAGGCGTAAGGGCATCTTGAAACATAACAGCAAGTATTCTACCAACAGCACTGAACCTGCTTTGATTAGCCCTGACACACCAACGCTGGAGGCCATGGAAGAAATGGTCTTGCCTGGGGACGCATTACCTCGAAGTTACAGTCGCCCTTCCAGTGTAATTAGTGATGACAGTATTTTGTCCAGTGACTCATTTGATTTGCTGGATTTGCAAGAGAACAGGCCAAACAGGCAGAGAATACGGAGCTGTGTCTCTGCAGAAAATTTCCTCCAGATCCAAGACTTCGAAGGACTTCAGAACCGCCCACGGCCGCAGTATCTAAAGCGTTACCGCAACCGGCTGGGGGACAGCAGTTTTTCTCTTCTCACAGACATGGATGATGTGACTCAGGTGTACAAGAAAGCCCTAGAGATCTGCAACAAGCTCAACTAGCAGAGGGAAGATGGAAAAGGGAGGGAAGGGAGTTATTCTGTGTACCTTTATGATGGAGTAAGCCAGGTCACTGATTTGCTGACAATGGTAGGTTTTGGTTCAGAGGAGCTGACTGTACCTACTTAGCTGAACTCTGAGTAGAGTTGCCCCAAAGCCATCTCACACTTCTCTAATTTTGTGTCCTCAAAATATTGCCTACCTGACCAGAGAAAAACCTTTGGTCTTTGTATCTGTGATGACAGCACATCAGGAGCTAGCAGACAAAAACATCAAGATTTGATGGCTCAAAGTCAAAGCTAGACAGAATCAAAACTGGAAGTGAGGGACACACATTTTGAGAGGTTTGTAGTTAATATTAGGCTTTATTAAGAGATGAGCTGAATTCTTCAAGTCAGATTTGGATGCCTTTTAGAACAAGAGGCTTTATTTCCCTCCATATTTGTCTGGGTACAGTGATAGCACAGTGGGAATCTTTGGCTTGTATTATGCAGAACACCAGGCTAGGTGGTCACCATGGTCCCTTCCACCAGAGTGATCTGAGAGGTTCTGAACATGTTCTAAGATAATTTGAGAGATTTGCCCCAGAAAAACCTCATAAGGTGTTTGTGGACAAGCAATGGAGCAGGCATTCATATCTGGACCTCCCACAGTGTCCAGAGCCATTGCTCTTCAGTGAGTAGAAAGTTCTAAAATGGTTTCCAGCTACCAGCAGAAACAGAGCCACAGAAATGACAATGGCAAGTGGAGGAAATGGATGGTATCAGCAGCTAAATGACCTTTTAAAGCATTTCAGCCCATACATTCAATCTGTGACTCCTTCCAAATGGTCAGCCAGATGAATGCCCAGACAAAGATGGATCTGACAAAAGGGTCTCAAGGGTTACTTGACCCTCCAATGTAGAGTTCAGTCACTGTCAGCAAATGGTGCCACCTTGCTGCTAGCTTGTAGTATTTGGGAGTGACAGTAGTTTGCAACCAGAATGTTAGGTAAGGAAAAGATTGTAGAATGTAGGAAATGGATAGAGGCCAGAAGGTTAGTGGGAAGATGCCTTTCTGCAAATGAAAATGTTTCTAGGTTGGTGGTAATGGAGCAGAAAGAAGGGAGTGATGACATGATTATGGTAGATTTAATAACAGAGTTAGCATAAAGTTGTAGGCCTGCCTCTATCTAGTTAGTGTAGCTGGTACTGAGTGTGCAATGATACCAGTTTGAAAAATAAAAGGGATAAGTGTTTGTATTCTCAGACCTATCCAGCTATCCAGACCGAAGGCTTCAACTCCCGTAAAGGTACCACATGGGTCTACTGGATTACCTGAATGTAAGCCTATGTCAGAAAGGCACTGTGTGTTTGACAGGCCTGGGCAAACTGGAATCTTCAGGCCCTTTTCAGTCTCATTTCCGTGAGCACACAGCCCCTGGCTTTCTTGGAGCTGCACTCGTGTGATTAAATCATAGTTTCAGCTGATGATGTTAAATGATCCACAGCTGCAAAACTTGTATCCACACTCATACCCAGAGCAGTGGGGCATGGGGCAAGTTCTGGTCTCACTCCTGCCCTGGAACTGGAACTGAAAGCAGAGTTTGACCCACTGTGTCCCAAATCCTAGAGATGGTGCAGAAAGTGAACAGAGTTCCTCTGGGGATTCCTTGGGAGTTGGGGATAAGTCCATATATCGTTGGTATCTGGGACAGGGAGCTGTTTCACTTGCAGATTCCTCTTATTCAGATTGTCATGGTACTTAAGTCTGCTGGTTCCTCCTAAAAATCAAGTGGGCTACCTAGCATAAAGATGAACCAGCTTGAGTTTACTAAATCAGTTAATCTGCCTCTGTGGACAACCTTTACTTTTTACTTACTCACTTACACTGGACCAAATTTGACTCTGAAATCAATGGCATCAATACCATGAAATCTCTGAGGGACATACTCTCAGGTGGTCAAGTGAAATCTGGCTCACTGTCGTTTGCTCAGGAAGGGCAACTGCAGGTCACTTCTCTAGAGATGTGTACCTGTCTGTATGATACTCAGCCATCTCATCTTCTCTCACAAGCCCTGCATGTGCTCTTTTACCCCATCCTAAACCAGCACCCCATTCTGCAGCGTGTTGAATCACCAGGTTTGCTGTGGTGCATTTTAAAACAACCCAATGTAGTCTCCATGGCCTTTCTGAAACAAGAGTGGATGTGCCTTGGCAGCCACAGCTTTTCACTCATGCCCTGGGGTGCAAGAGCTGCATCCTCAGCTGGTGTGAGTCCGTGCTGTCCTGTGGAGCATCACACCTTCCCTGCACATCTGCACTAAACCTCGAGTGGATTTAGAGAGGTTTCAGGAAGGGAAGGGAGCCCAGCTGGCCGTGGCAGGGAAGTGAGGAGCACCCTGAAGGCTCCTATCCCCAAGGCTTTTGCCCAGGCCTGCTTCCTTGTGTACAAATGTGAATGAGTGAGTGACTGCTTGCTGCCAAACTGGAAATGTTATGTAGGGATTTACTGGCATGTTACTGGCATGTTACATGTTTACTGGCATGTTATCATTCCTAGAAGAGAAGAAAAAAAAAAAAACTTGACTGCACATTGTTACTATTAGTGTTGTGATTCTTATTTAATTTTTTTTGTAATACAAAGTCAACTTTTTTATTTGAATTTGTCTTTTTTTTTTTATTTATTGGTCTGAAAGCCATTTCAAAGTTATAATAATATATTTGGTGTAATTTAATTGGTGCAACATTATTTTACAGCTCCGGCCAAAATTGTTTGGTGTTATTTTTTGTGGTTTTTTTGGTTTTTTTCTCCCAATCCTTGGTTGGTTTGAGCTCTACGAGGCACACAGGGAAAAACGCTGGATAATCACCCGAAGTGTTTGTATTTTTAATCTGATACTGTTTTTTATTAAATAAACTGAAATTAATGTAACTGTGAAGAGTCTCTCTCCTGCTTTTCTTTTTCACTGTACATCAGCATGAGCCAATGCCAAATGGTAATGAACTTGTCATGCAGAAATACAGCAGCATCTCAGCACTTTGTACCAAGTTGTTTATGCAAACCTTGGCTTATTTGTGCATTTGAATATGATGTGGGTGGCCACAGAGACTCCCTTGCTGTGAAGCCTTTGGCACTGCAAAGCACACGGAGCTTTCAGCTGCAGAAGAGGTTGGTGGAGAGCAGCTGGGGCTTTTCTGTGGAATAGAAATGAGGTTTGTGGGCCAGGTGTGCAGTAGGTGAGACAGAGCTGGCTGGGCAGACACAGCACAACTCATTTGGAGCTCAGAGATGGATGGTCATGGTCCTCTCTCCTCCCCATCTGGGAAAGGGACCGTTTATTGACAATGTTTTTGTTAGTAAAATTTAGGGGGTTTGAGCAGTAATTTGATCAATAAAGACACTGCTATCGAGTGTGTGTTGATTTTGGTCAGATGGTTTGAACAGACAATCAGCTGGTGAGAGGGGAAAAAGGGGAGTCAGTTTTCATTTTTTTGGAATCCCTGTGATCACCAGAAGGCTTTAGATTGTTTTTCTTGGAAAACAGGTGGGCATCATAAGGGAAGCTGGGTGTTAGGTATGCTGTGTGTGCTGGGGACTTTTAAAATAAATGGTTGGCAATGTCTTCGTATTGGCTCTGAGCAGGACACCATTAAACTTCACCCTTGATGCAGCCAGCCAAGATACCTGTGGTGTATATTCTGCTTTTTTAAATTGCAGGCAGTTTGTATTAGGATCCAAGGTTTGGATATGATGAAAAAAGGAAAAGGCTTTAATTTGTTCTAATTCATTTTCTCTCTCTTGAGCTTTTTAAAACGAGAAGCCATGGCTGTGGCTGCTAAATTGCAGCCACTTAAAAGCCAGTGGGAATAAAGGGAAGAAGCCAGTGATGCAGAAGGGTAAGCAGGCATTAGTACATTACAAAAGGAATGATTATCTGCTGTGTGCTAATTGAGTCAGGAATTATGAGGTGGATAGTCAAAGTCAGCAGGCCTGTTCTTGCACCTGAGGTGAATAAGGTCTAATTGTGTTGGTGGTGGAAAATACAGTCTCTTCTGCAATAGCAATTATGAAACAACTCTTTCTTTTTTTTTAAAAAAAAACACACTAGTTAAAAAGTGAAGCTGAGGGCAAACTATCTGTTTCATGTTAAAAATAATGACTTTTAGAAAGTTCTGGATGGCTGGGCATGCTGCACATTTGTGGCAAGCTCTGAGGAGTAATTATGTACATGTTTGTACAGCTCTGAGAGTGTACAGCTCTGGGGTGGGGTGGGAGCTCAGAGTCCTGATTTTCCTATTTATTACAGAAGATAAGTGCAGAGCAGTATGCTGTAGCTGAAGTCACACAGTAAATCTCTAGACAGATCTGGAGAAGATCTGATCTTTTATGTTTGCTGCATAGGCATTCAGGGGGTTCTCAGAAATTGTTGAGTTTTTATGGTTTAGGCAAGACAGGAGCAAGGAAGCAAGAGAGGAGCATTTTTAGTTACAAATGAATTTGCAGATACATTTGTTATTGACACCATAAGCATGTGCTGTAAAACTGTGCAACAGCAGAGACTCAGTTATAGCTACAGGGTAAGTCCTAACCAGCCTAATGAAGGGAGATGGCTGATCCTCATGTAAATTTGCTATATATAAGAAGCTTATCAGTTAGATTTGACATTTATCTCAGTGATTCACAGCTCATTTTAATGAGCTGCTTCTGGAGACAAATCTGCAGGAATGCTTTTGTTGAGCCAGTAGAAACTCTGATGTTTGCTAGGTTGGCCCAAGGTCTCTGGTACCTGTTTGAGGGTTACTCATTTCAGGGTTTCAACTGAAAGTTTTGCCACAGCACAGAACAAGCTGGGTTTCCACTGCATTATTGGTATTTAGAATTCAACTGGAGCCTTTTTTATTGTCTGGTGGAGCTATTTTTTCCTCTTTGCCAAACCAAGACATCTTTCTCATAAAAGACTGAGTAATTTGGCTGGAGAAGCAACTCTTTTGGATAGATGATCTGAGCATTTTGTTTCTGGCTATCTCTCTCTATTCCTTACTCCCTGCTCCGTATTTCCTGGAATTTTATCAGTGCAGAAAACCCTTTGATTTGCATGTCATCTGGCCATACAGAGCCCTGAACTTTTAAGGAAATTTTATTTATTTGCACTGATGCTTAATTGTTCCCTGGCAAAGCATTTTACAAGGCAATTTTACAAATCTCCAGGAGACTCCTCGTCCCAGCTCAAGTTCACACTGAGTATTGCACCAGGCCCAGGGCCATGAAGGAGTTAGGTGGGTGACTGCTGTGAAAATAAGGAACTCAGCTGTGGGTGCTGGCTATAGGTGCACTTTTGGGTCAGGACATCACCCAGCTTCTTCATTCAGCAAAGCATCTGGACTGCCCGTGTTAACTCGGGTTTTTTTGACCCTGAGCATCTCTGAAAATCCACGCCTGATGTGTCTCACAGTGAGCACCCTGCACTGAAGCCTCTGCTGTCAGAGATCATGTGGGAATGTTGGCGCCGACCCGCCCTGACATTTTCTGTTTTGCCCTTTCCCCTTTCACTTTCCCCTATTTACTTAACACAAAGAAAGCGTGTCTCTCACTGCCGTTGTCCAAATGCTGCTTTGCTCCAGAGAATGCATAAATCTCCTGTCAGCACGGTGGGTTGAGCTCTGCTCCCGAGGACCTTGTGCAGCTCTAACCCTGGCTGTGGCTCAGCCTCGCAGGCTGGTGGGATCCATCGCTGGAGGTGGTGGCTCTGGCACTGCTCCTGTGCTGCAGGCAGCTCTTGCAGGATGCACAAAGCGTGGATGGGACCCTGGGCTGACAGCAGGGAGCTGTCTGAAAGAGGCACCAAGCTGTGGGACAATTACAAAGCTGGGCTGCCAGGACAATTGGGTTAGACTGACCCAATAGAAATCCCTGGGAGCTGGTGGTGAGATTGTACCCCCTCCCAGCAGGAATCCACTAAGAAAACTGTGCTCCTTTCATAGGCTGGGGAGATGCTAATGCATTTAGAAATAGGAGGAAGAAATAACTGGAGAAGGACTGTCTGAAAAGCTGTGGAGGAGGGAGAATTTTTCTTGTGGCTCTGCAGATAGAGCTTATTAAGAAACCCTTCCAAATTTCAGCCTCACAGATAATAGGACAAGACATACTTTAAATAGAACCAAAGGGAAAACAAATTCATAACAGATGTTAGAAAATATGTAAATATATATTTGTATTTACATATAAAGTCCTAGCCCTTGCCTGCCAGGCAAGATTGCTAGGACCAGAGTGTGTCATCATCCCAGCTGCACTGGGAATTGTCAAAAATATTTCTTTAAATGTTCTTTCAAACTCTGTTGTTCTCTTTAGCTGCACGTCCCACAGCTTGACGATTTAATCAGAAGATTTCTTGAGACAAGAAACCTCTTGCTGCCTGAGAAGAGATCTTTGCTAAATTCCCATACAATTCAGTGCCACAAGGAATGTTCAGTTAGCTCCAGCCCTTAGAAACCCCAAGGCAGTTAAGTCCCTTGCACTCCCAGGACAAAACTGTGTCAGAGTGGAAAGAGGCAATGGGTAACAGTCAAGTGTTATATCCCCAGATGGTGCAAACTGATGGTGACCCAACCTGGACAAGCATCCAGCCTTAAAAACCAAATTCCTTGTGAAAAAAACCTTGTGAAACTGGATTGAGGGGGAATGGCTTCCAGCCCCAGTGCTCACCATTTGATCTCTCCATATGAGGAATCCTGTATTTTTAAAAGTAGTGTTTCTGAGAAGCCATTCTGAATTTTGGAATTTTTGATGGCCACCATCTGCTCTCTGTGACCTCAGCTTGAGCTGTGGTCCCTTGGTGCTTTCAAGGATGAGCCTTAGTGGACCTCAGGTTGGACATTTCAAAATGGAGATACTCCAAGCTGTAGCTCTGAAATCTTGAGCCTTTCCTCAGCTGTCTGGGGTCTTTCAAAACACTGACACACCAGGGCATTGTAAAATTTTGGGGAAATGGAATAATTCTTCAGCTGAAGAAGAATTTTATTCTTAGTGGTGATTTTTAGGAAATCAAAATGTTTTTAATTTCTCAGCAGTGTATGACTGTGAGTACTGCATAGAAGACAGGAAGCTTCAGCCCTTAGAAAAAACAAGACACTTGCAAAGCTTTCAACAGCCCAGAACTTGAGTGTTAAAGTTCAATAAATCTGTTCTTTCCTAAGGGAAATGATGCTTTGGTCAAGTTTCCAATGTGCTCTTATCCCAGGTATCCCACCAGACTGGTCTGGATGGGCATGGAAATGATCCTCTTTTGACATTAATAGAGAAGACACAAAAAGTCCAGCTAAATAGTGTGTGAACAACATCACCTGGCCTATGAAGAAATAACTGCAGTTGCTTTTTCTAGAGCCAGAATGTTTTTTTTTTCTGAAAAGTTCCAAATTATTATCCTGATCTAGCAACTCTGAAACAAAAAACAATTGATGATTACAGAAAATGTGTCAGAGTAGGGGCAGCATTTCATCTTGGTGAGAGAGTAGAGGGACAGTCTTCTCTTGCACTGGATATGAGTGAATAAATTAATTTCCTGCTACTGTTCCATACTGAAATTGGAGCAGATTTACTGGAGCCTCCCACATTCCTTTTCCCAGAGCAAGGAGTAGTTGGGTTTGCTCACAAGAGATGCAGATTTGTCCCTTGTCACGTTTTGGGAGTGCTGGCTGGCATGCTGAGGGAGAGCCCTTAGAGCCTGCCCTGGGACAAAGACAACTCCAGCGTGAGAGGGATCAGAGCCCGTAATGTGCTTTAATGGGGCTGCCAGGGACAGCTTTTGTTAAAGTTCTGCCATGCAAACAAAGGAAGATTTGCATGTTTTCCCCTCTGACATCAGCAGGCTTCCAAACACCTGCAAAAGCACCCTTGCCACTGAGGGCACCTCTAAAAATACTTCAGAAAATACACGTGCTGTGAGCAGACCTGATTGCTTCAAAGAATGGAAAAGCCTTTTTTGTCAACACACTCAGTAAACCTCAATTAAAGCTGTATACTGACCCACCACGAAGTCATCTTGCTTCTCTTCTGGCAAAGCTGGTAGTGCTGAGACAGGAATTCCTGCCTGAGTTTATCTGCCTTCTCCCTTGAAACCTTTTCTTCTGAAGAAGCCTCGGTCAAAAGCTGAGGTCCTCCAGTTCTAGAAACTCAGCTCAAGTCACTTCGAGGAATGGAACAAAAGCAACATCAGTTTTGACCAGTCAAAGCTTGTCCACACTGCCTGCATGAACATTCCATGTCTAGTGCCAAATTCCCAGAAATACTGTGAGTGTCATTCTTACTGACTCACTGCCTGCTAAGTGGAAGTGTGTTGGAAGCATCAGAAGGCTCTGGATTAATTGAGTCCCCTGCTCTGGTATACACACTCCTCCCCACACAAACACTTGGCTGGTTTTTGAGAGGACAGTAGAAAGCCTGCAGAGCTCAAAGGAGAGGTTTGGGGTTTCACCACGAAAGCATCCCTGTTCTCCTTCACATGCATGTGGATAGAAAGCCTTTGTTCAGATCAAGCCAAGAAAAAATAAACTGTTGTTGGAAGGTCATTTCAGCTTGCTTGGAGGGATGAGGAAGAACTAGAAAAAATAACCAAATGTGGTCTTCTTACCAGTGATTACAAATAATGTCTTTCATCAGAACAGGCAAGGTTTTGTTAGAAATATCTATTTTTGTGTTGGACTAATTCATTGTAGGTTCAGGCTAGAGGTTTTAGAAAAGCTTTAGCTGTCATGGTTCCTGAGTGTCCTGCTTGAGGCACCCTGGGGAGGTTTGATTTTTAGAGGATGAGTGGTTCCTACAAGGACACAGCAAATGTAGGTGCTCAATCTGCCTTGCAGGTCTTGGTGGTCTCTTCTTGGAGTGGTGCCTGTCAGCATTCAGGAAATTATGAGTTCAGCTAGCTGCTAGCAGAGGAAAGATCTCCTTTAATCTGTTCTCTCTTGATACCTGGAGGCTTTGCTGGGATTTCATACTCCACCATAACATAAATCTACCACCAGGTTGGTAAACAACCATGTTAAGTCCATCTTCCAGCAAAGCACAACCACTTTTATTAAGGAGAGTTTTGCTACAACTAATGAATTCATTTTAAAGGGAGGGTAGGAAGAGGGCCCATGTGACACTCAAATGTAACTCTGTCAGGATTTCCTGTAGTTTGGTCTTTTCTGAGGAATCTTCCCCCTTATCTCTCTCATATGAGCCCTGATTCACTAAATTACTCCTATAAATAACTTTCACATGTTTAAAGGTAGGCCTGTTCCTTGCTGACTCAGGGCCATGGCTTTCTATCTGACAGTGAAATGCTACCCAGGAAAATCCCCAAAGGTCAGTTTTCAGTATTATTTTTTGACATGAACTCAAAGAGGTTGGCAGAAATGCTTCAGCAGTGGTTTTCCTGAAAAAACAGAGCAATATTATATATCTGTCTCTCAGCAAATATGAAGCTTTTGGACAAACCACAGCTTGCCTGGCTATGTCCTGTTTTCTTCTTCTTTTTTGAGTATTTATTTCTGGAGATAAATGGTTTGCAGTAGTCCACCATACAAATGGTCATTAGCAAATCAAAGCTGGAATTTTCAAAAACAGTCAGCACAAGCCTAGCTCTACTCTTGTTCAAGTTATTGGCAAAACCCCAAGAGATGTTATTTTTCTTTTTCTACAGATAGCCCCTCACAAGCCTATCTATACCCAGAAGAGTATTTCTGGTAGAATCATTATAGGAGTTACTGCATAAGGAATGAATATTTTGGCAAGATAATAATGATAATCCCCGATCTTCTTTTATATAATTATAGATTCAGATAGAATGAAATCAGCAAGCTTAGTGATGGAGAGAAAAACTGAAGAGGTTGTTCCAGTACATCCTGTGTCACTGTCATATTTGATTTTGTAGCCCATAAAATCCTCCCTGCTATACTGGACATCTAAAATAAATGGCTTTATGTGCACATTTTTCTTTCCCAAATGGCATAGGTAGGCTCCTTAGGCTATGGTTCAAACTTCTTCAAAAACCCAACAAAAATAATAAAGCTGACCTTTAACCTGCTGGATTTCTTTTGAAGTGCCAGAATAAAGTGAACAGTCATTGAAGGAAAGAAGATGCAAAGTCAGAGCTCAAAGCAAATGGGTGTTGTAAGGAATCTTTCCTCAGCTCTGTCTGTGCTGGGTTTCCCTCACACCCAGTGGGCTGTGCAGCACTTCCTGGCACTGGCACAGGCTGGGCACAGCAGCAGCAGCCTCCACTGCAAGCCCACACCTTGCTCCTCAAATGCCATCACACTCAGGAAACCTCCAGGATCCCTGCTGTGTTGTCCCTCACAAATATCCTCTGCACCACACACACCTTGAGCTGAATGACTTCAGGGATCCCCACTTCCACCACTGCTTTGGTTTTTGTCCCTTGCAGCATAGCCTGCTGCTGCTCATTGCTCCTCAAGGGCCAGGGTGCCTGGACCATGTTTTCCTCCAGTTTGTTCAAGCTAATTTGATTTGTGGATTTGCAGAGACAACATCAGAGACTGATTCTTAACTGGACATCCCATCCCATAGTTCCTCCTCACTGGGTCCCCTTAGACAAGGCTAATTTACACCTTCTGCTGGTGCAGGCAATTTGCTTTAAAAGCAGATAATCAAGCTCAGGAAGGAAGCAGGGGCTGGGGGGATTGGAGCAGTTGGTTTCCATCCTGAGAATCCCTGTTAGGCTGGACAAAATCTCTCTTGTTGGCTGAGCAAGGAGGGAGAGTCACTTTGGGCACCTCAGACCTGCACTGACCTGCAGAGTCCACAGGCTCTGCCCCACCTGCTGCATCCAGGTGAACTTCGCTCGCTCGAGCGTCTGCTCCTGGCAGCTCATCCAGCTTTTTCCTCTATGTAAAACCCAATCATGTTACTTTTATTAGGCTTTAGCTTTTATATTTTTTAGATCCTGAGCTGTTTTAGTGGGTAGCTTTAGGTTCCATATTCAGTGCTGCTGAGTTCTCTTCACAGAGGAGAGAGACAAAACAATTCCTTCTCCAGCTCCACACCAAGGACAACTTTCAGGCCCAAGAACAAAAACAGCAGTGAAGGGAGAAGGAAAAACCAGGAGGATGGAGCTCCATAAGCTGAAGCTGTGGCTGGACAATTGTTTCTGATGTGCTGATGGAGCAGAACTTATCAAAGTGTGGGACCTCGTGATCAGGTGTCCATTCTGGGACCATTTTGGGGCATCCTGGGTGTGTCTGGCTGGACTCTGGTGTGGCCCAGGTGTGCCCAGTGAGGCCTTTAATAAATATCTACTTTATCCTCTTGCTCTGGCTGGGCTCTGCTCCAGGTCAGCCTCCAGAAGGCAGAATATGAACTAAAAAACTCAGACTGCAGGCTGCATCTCCCATGCTGTTTGATCTCTGCTGTCTGTGTGGGGCACACTGCAGGCTGTGAGCTCCCTGTGTGAGTACAACACGTACCAGGCTATGCAATTTTTATGTGCATTTATCCCACAGTCCTTTGCTGAGCACAGCTCTGATCACTGATGTCATGATTACTCATATCCCATCTCTCATGGTGGCTTTCAGGCCTTTTCTTCCACTTTCATGATGACTGTGGGGAGATCATGCAAAAGTACCATCATCAGCAAAAGAAATGAAAATCAGCAAGGATTTGGCTTGGTTAGTGAGCAAAATCTGCAGTTCAGGAAATTTTGAGTTATTGTTATAACAAAAGGAACTCCCTCTCTTTTAATTTTCATTTGCTTGGACTTGGAGCCTTCTCTCAGCTTTTCCACACTTGAATTCCTAATAAATTTACTGTGAGCTAAACCAGAGAAACTGGAGATCTACATAACACAATCCCTGTCTCAGTGATTTTGGGTGCAGACACATTTTCATGGGAAAAGTTGTGAAAACTCTGTAAGACACCAAAAAAAAGATTTTTTTTTCCAGCTTCCCTTCAATTTATAATTAGAGCACTTAATATAAATTTCAAAATATCAAAACCTTCAAGCAGCCACATGGATCAGTCATTCTGCAGTGGTGTTTAGAGGAGATTTGAGAATTTGTACAAAGAGGCCTGAAGAACAAAGACGTCTGCCCTCGGGAAGGATATTAATATTGAAGGAGGTCTACACTTGAGCATGCTTCTATCCCTGCTTCAGGGGATTTTCTTCCAGCAGGGATTTTCCTGCTTCACTTGCTAATTTCCCTGAAGGCATTTTGACAAGTAGGATGCCTCTTTACACTTTTTGTCATAGCTGTGGTATTTAAAGGAAGACGAAGTGAAAATCTACAAATCTGCGTTCATACAACGAAGGAAGGAGGTGTTAGTATGTGCTCAAGGGCAGACAAAGGATTATCTTCTAATCTGCTCGTTTTGCTAAACAGAAGTTGTACAGATTTAGCAGATATTACTTGTGTCTGTTTAAATCACAGCTTATCTTTTAAAAAATAACCAGCCTTGGTACAGGCATTGCAGTGGATGCAGAATCAATCGCATTCCCCGGGAAATTGTTTCAGTCATCTATGACTAATACATGAAGCTGAGATTTTCAGAGTCACCTTGAGAAGTGAGCAAACCAAGACTTGGAGGCAGCTCATCTTTAAAACCTCCATATGGAGGAATTTCTTCAGCATTTTGATAGTGTACCTCTGAAAACCAGCTGCAATTCAAGTGTTAAGTCTCTGAAGTCTCCTGATCTCAAGGAGAAATTTTTAAATGGTTGGAAAGTACAAACACTCAATTCATGTTTGCTGTGTGCATTTAATCCTGTCTCTCCCCAAAGGTTACATACATACATACAAACATACATACATATATATATAAATATATAAATAATGACTGAATGAGTAAATAGGTACTGCCTGTGTCCAGAGTCAGTAAATGCAAAACAATGCTCTGGTTAAACTTCCATCCAGTCCTGTGGGATGTGGATGATGGGAAATGCTTTCCTGTTGTTTACACAGATCTAAAAAATGGGGTTTTGGCATCCTTTAGCAAATGCTCAGGGAATGTGTGCTGGGACATTGGAACACTTGTGTCACTAATGCCAAACAAACAGAAAACCCCCAAAACATTCCTGATTAATATTTTCTAATTATTTTTTTTAGGGGGGGGGAAAGTAATTTTTTTTCCACATCCGTTAACACATTGTCATGACAGGTAAATTAATTTTCCAGCAGTGTTGTACTGTTCCAAGTCTACCCATAGAATGTGCTCAAAATTCCTAATTAATCTCTTACACCAATTAGCTTTGAAAGTACTCTACAGGGTTTGAATTTTGTGGATATTAACTGATATAAAAATTCAAATGAAACCCTCAATTATTTGACAGTGAAGCTAAGTCTGTGTTACAAAAAGCAAAAAACTTGATCTAGACGAGAAACCATCTCTGATCTACTGCCTGATTTTCTGATGCTTCTTCCTACTGGTATCAGTGATAGTGTGTGAAAAGTAACCACAAAATATGTGGCTTCATCATTCCAAAAAGACACGTCAGTAGGAGAAGGGGACTGGATTTCAAGAAAGCAAGCTGGATTTATGGAGGCAGATTAAAAAAGCTAATTATGTTTAACTTGGCTGACAGACAGCTAAAAAAGGGGATATGATAACTGCCTACAAATATTTGAAAGATGCATAATACACCAAGGAAAGAGGGAAATAATTTGAGACAAAGTCTGGTAAAGCAAAATTTAGGCTGGGTAGAAATGCTAACAATGAGACCTGTCAGACTGCAGAAAAATTTCCCAAGGGAATTAGTCAACACCTCATTAAAAAAAATACCTTGGACAACATGCACTGAGGGGGATTTCAGGGAATTATCCTTCTCTGGGAAAATCAGGGACCAGGGAGCTTCATAGGCCACATTCTCTCCATTATTGCTGCTGTTGTCAATAGCATGATTTTAAAGATTTTCCCCAAAATGTTTTTGAGGCATGAGGCTTTTATTTCACCCCTGACAAAGAGTAGGTGGAGGGAAATTCTCTTTGAGGGAAATCACTCTTTTTATGGAAAAATTTAAACATCAGGAGAAAGCCACTGTATTTGGAATGGGAGCAGTGGAACACACTGAAATGGTGTCATGCCAATCTTCCCTGTCCCCAGGAACATTTCAGTGCAGCTGACAGGAGTGCTGTCATTGAAGTGCCAGGGAATTGGAGACAATCTGGGCTTTGGATCATGTATGTAGCTCCTGTTCAACATAAGCTCTGTGGTGGACTTGCACTTGAGCAGCTATTGTGTCAAAAGCCAACCTGCCTTGAGTCTGTTTTTTTCTCCTAAATCAGCTAATTTGATTTTGTCAAGCCAGCTCCAGAGCACATTATATTTTTGCAATCTAGACCTGCCTTCACTCTTAGGGGTTGCATTTCTATGCCAGAAATATCAGCCTATATTTTTCCCCAGGACTGGCTCCCCTGCATGATCTACCACAACTGAGACTTAACAAAGTTGGAGTGGAGCAACTCTGAATTTGCTTAGCATCAGTCCTATGAAAGTCAGTGGAAACAGCTGATCCCTAAAAATGAGAAGGGAACCAGTGTTTCACTGCACATTTATGCAGATGTAAGTCCTCTGCCTCATACTAGGATAAACTGAAGCTAGGCAGCAGTGAATCAGACCTAATATGTTTAGTACTTGTACACTAAATTTATGAGGCACCCAGTGACATTTGCCTTATGTATAATGGTAGCACTCCCAGCAGGATGATCTAATCATTCATGAGGAATTATGGTACAATGTTGGAGTTTATTTAATGCTTAATGTTCACAACAACCTCCAGCATTGATTTGAATCTGGTTACTGCTCATATTGTGAAACAGATCTCTGTGGAGCAGCAGCAGCAGAGGAGATCAACCACATCCCATGCAGTGTGGCATATATCAGCAGTAGAAGGTTGCACTGTTTTTCTGACAGGCAAAGGAAGCAGAGTTGATTCACACACCAGAACAATTCCTCTCACCAAGACACTTAGGAATGCATCAAAGGAAACCAGGCTCTTTGCACAGGCTTCCTCTGAGCAATGGGCTTACTGTAAATCAAAGGCTAAAAAAATAGCACTTTTTTAAAATGGTGCCCTTGACAAATGTAGCAGGAAAACCTGTGAAAATTTGGATGTAGCAGAACGACTTTTCAAGGAGTGCACACCAAGGTGTTCCTTTTGCAGTATGTACTTGGAATGGCACATTTTTCTGCTTCTAACAATTTATTCCCTCCAAGAGGAGATTGAGGCCAAAAAAGGTTTGCCACCTCCAGGAGATAGACTGTTCCTTAAAATGAACCAATAATAGAGGAAAAAAGAAGGAAAGAGAACTTTCATCCAAGTTTGGTTTCTCAATTTCTAAGGAAAATGTTCCAAATAAGTAAATGAGCTTTTTATAACCAAAATCTCCTTCTGGGGTCCCTCCAGCTTGGTTCATGTTGCCTTCAAGTCATTTTAACAGCAAATATTTCCTGAGCAGGAAGGGCAAATTGTTCTGCTAGTGGAATTTAGTCACAAGGTTTGAGGGAAATAGTATTAATATTCACAGCTGCTGTGTCAGTGCCACAGAGGAGAAGCAGATTCATGAGGATGGCTGGTTTGTATCCTGTCCAGCCTTTATCCAAGACTGGCAAGCTCATTTTGCTAATTTTCCCCTGGAGAGATCACTACTTTATCCCCTCAATGATTTCTTGAGCTACTTGCTTTAAAAGATGTATTTACATGGCATCTGTTTGTATGATTGATTGTTCTTGTGACTTGTTGCCTGGCAGTGGCTTAAATATTACATTAAAAAAAAAAAAAGCATAAAAAATTCCTTCTAAGTAAGTTAAAGTTACCTCAAGGAGATTCTCACATGTAACAGTCCTCCTGCCATGTGACAATGTGGTGAGCAACAGGACCCGTCCAACTTGTTTGCCTTGGGCTGTCAGAGAAACAAATGACCATGGACTTTTCTTGAAGAAGCTTACAGCATCATTTCAAATGTCATGGGGCAACAGCCAAGGCTCTTGTATTCTCTAGAAAAAACCCACACTGCCTGTGAGCTCTACCGTGAGATCCTGCTTTCTGGCTTGGAGGAAAAGCAACCACACTGCACCTCCCACAGCCATAGAAACAGCCGGCAGAGCATGACAGCCTCATGTGGATCCTCTCCCCAGCTGCCCCACATTTGCAGCACAGCGTCCCTGCTGCCCCCTGCACGCTGCTTTGCTCAGTGAAATGACCCTCGTTGTGCCTCTTCTAGGCAGGTCTCTCTGTTTGCCCTGGCCAAGGATGCTCTGAGGTAGGGACATGAGCCCTGGGGCTGGCATGGGGTGCTAAGTGCCCACCATGAACTCCCCTGAGCAAGTGTCCACATTGCAGCTGTGTCCTGGGTTTTGTCGTGGGGAAATAGGGACATCTCAGAGTGAGACAGAGAAGGGAAAGCATTTACTCCCAGCAAGAAGCTCATGAAATTAGAGGGAGTCAATCTATGACTCTGCATTGTTGGTTTCTGGGGTAACTCTAATGCAGTTCATGGTACAGAACATTATTTGGTACTCCTGGGCTTCTCCCCCGGGAAGGCTTGGAGGGTTTGGTCTCCCTACTGGCCATGGGGTTGTTGGAAGGGATGTCCCTGCAAGCCTGGCAGATAGTGCTCATTATCAGTAACTCTGCAGATGCCTTGCACACATCGCTCCCGTGAGCCAGCCCCTGCCGAGGAGCAGCGCTATTACCGGGTAACATGTCTGGTTACTTTATAGACCCAGTTAACAAGAAGGGAGGTGTGTGGGGGGAAATTCCTACATTGTGCAAAGGACTCTTTTCTCCCCCCCCTGTTGTTTGGATCTTTGCCACTGTTTAAGCAGATTTGCTATCCCAACATCTGCAGTTTGATTATTTGACTATTGCCTGGCTCTGGGTCAAACCACAGCAGAATACACTAGGCTGTGATTTACAGCCTGGGCTGTGATTATAATGGTTTTATTTTAGTTGGACCCCTATTTACAAGCTCATTTGTATTAGTGCACAGTGTTGTAATAACAATGGTAGAATTATTAGGTCTCGAAGAAACAATCTCACATAGTAAATGGCTGCAGCTCACGGGGCGCTGCTTAAGTGCTCCAGCAGCCCTGCGATGTCTGCAGCACAGAGTTGCCATTTTAATGGCAAGATGGGGAGGGGAGCGACGAGAGGGCCGGAGAGGGGGAAGGAGCCGCGGAGAAACGTGGCTGTTATTCATTCTTTCCTAAGTAAATAGAAAGGACGTGTGTTTCCTGGATTAGTGACTGAAAACAAATGCTGAGAGGGGAAAGAGCTGGTGTTTCCCTCAGCAGGGTTAAATAAGGTACTCTGCCCCGGTGCTGAGGGCCGACGGCTGCTCGGAGCCGCATGAGGGACCCCAGAGCGGCACCCGTGGCAGCGGGGAGGGACCTGGAGAGCTCCGGGTGTCTCAGCTTGCCCTGGAGAGCCCATGGCCACTGCGGTGGAAGTGCCTGAGGTGCAGAAGCTCAGCCCCGGGGGTCTTACCTGGCAGCAGGCGGGTGGAAGGACGAGGGGAGACCGCGGCTTTCGTGGCACCTCTGAGGGGCCTTGCTGAGGGCGGCCCAGAAGGACTGGGCCGGGCTGCCATGAGCCATGGCCAGGGCGTCCCGTCACCACACAGAGCTGCACTGCTGCTCCACAGGCATCTTCAGGGCTTGCCTGTGTCGGCTCTTTTTTCTCCTTGTGAAAGCGGGAAGGATACGCAGGGTTTTACCTGGCACAACACTGTGCTGACCCCAGCGGACCCGAGCTGGGCTGCACACGGCTGGAGCCGACCACTGCTGCAGGCCTCGTGTTTGCCCTGCCAGCGTGAGAGCACTGGCAGCTCCTGCTGGAGACTTGCAGGTGTCAGGCAGCTCTGAAAGTTTAGGTTTTTATGTGATTGGTGGCCCTGAGGAGTCAGTGGCAGCGTGGACAGGATTTAGGGGAAGCGAAGCTCCATGCCCTGCCACTCTCCCGCTCTCCCTGAAGGGAGCAGGGAAGGGACAGCTTCTCCACTCCGAGGAGTTCCACCTGCCTCACCACTGGCTGAAAATTAAATATTAAAAAATTATGATTATCTAGTCTCAGGCAGGAAAACAGCATCTCCAAAATCAAACAGAAAAAAATCAGATGAAGAGTAGTACCAAGAGTTATTATCATTCATTGTGAAGAATCCTTTTCTGACTCCCTCGACCATCACCTGAGTCTGCACATGAAAAACAGGTGAGATGAATCATCCTCTCTCCTGACTATGAAAGGAGCATAGGCCAAAAAAGCACTTCATATGGATGTTTCAGATAAATTATTCAAGATGCCTGAGATTAAATCAGGTTTAAGATATCCTATTTAAGATGATGGTTAAAAAATTGTGTGTTCCTGAGGTCTGTCCTGTGTTAGCTACTCTTCCTCTTACAGATGTTGTTTGGTATTGCTGACCAGCTCTGTTCAAGGGCAAAACCCTTCAAAGCTAAGACAAAAAGTAGTATTTCTCTCTCTGGCTGACCTCTGTCTGTGTACCTCTCTCTGTTTAAAAGCTGCTGGTTTCCTGGGTGTTTGCTCTATTACAAAAAGAACCTTCTGACTAGAATTCTGTATAGTGAGAGTTTTTAGGGGTTTCTGCAGTCGTTTTGTACTAATTGATTCCCCAGTGCATCAGGATCACCAAAGCTAGACTAATCTTCTTTTCATTTTAGTGCTGAGATCAATGTCTCTGTCAACATAGTTTATTGAACCTGGTACAGTTTTACCACTTGCCTTTACCTCCTCTAAGATGGCTTTTCTGTTAAGTATGTCCTGAGAAAAGATCCCACTTTAAAACTCTCTCTAGCCAAGCTGCCAAGCAGAATTGCTCCCCTGTGGGGCACGATCCAGTGCCAAAATTCCTCCTGCTTCATCACAGATGCAGAATTTCTCAGCAGCTGGCATGTCATCCTGTAGCTTTAGGAATTAAGCTGTATCTTTTTGTCTGAGAAAAATTAGGATGGACTCCTCTGCTAAAGGGAAGGATGAGTGGGAGAGAGTTTGACACACAGGCTGTGCTGCCTGGGCTCCTCTCATGGGCATAACACAACAGCTCTGCAGTACAAAACTTGCTTTCTGATGGAGTCAAATACCTTCCTTGTATTTTTCAGGAGCCATTGAAAAATCAGGCTGAGAGGTAATTCCTATATAATTACCCAGCCTTAGAAAAGAGACTGCAGAGAAGAGGGTTTGTAGGCAGTCTCTCCTGAGCTCATTTATGTCATGCCACAATAGTGTGGGAAAAGCAATCTTTCTGCTTGTTTTTGTGGATGGCACAGACAGCAAAGGGTCCAGCCCTGCCCTTGGCACTGTGCCTGCTGAAGCTGAAATTGGTGCTAAATTGCCACCAACTCCAGAGGCAGATGCACATGATCTCCTGCAGAGTGGGTTTGCACTGTTTTCTCTTCTTTTGGCTTAAATAAGGATCAGTCCTTGCAAGCTTTCTGTGCATCGACTGCTTCCAGCAACTTCAAGGATGTATTTGAGAGGATGAAGATTATTTCCTCATATGTGGCTTGCAAGATTAGAGCCAAAGATGCACAAATCTTGCCTAAGAGGGCTGAAACAGAGCTTAGCTTGCTCATCTGCTTCTGTCACAAGCAGTGAACCCGACTTGTAGCTCTGCTCTGGCTGCAGCATGGTGCTAAATACTTTGCAGCACAGCACTTCCCAAAAAATCTGGGAACCCTACATCTGCAGGGAAAATCAAACAAACAGATTGGAGAAATTAATTGTAGAGTTCCCAAACACAGCTCTGTATTTAAAGTGAGTACAAACAAATAGATCGTACAAGCTGGGCTACTTGAAAAAGAAGTGAGCAATGCAAAAAATACATTTGCATTGATGATATTTTAATCACTTATACTTTCATTAAACAAAATACTTAAGTAGAGCTTATGCTTCAATGAAGTTGAAGGGACTTGAGTATATGCTTTAAATTCTGTGAGTGTTTAAAAGTGCTGCCAAGCAAGGATGCAAGTCCTCAAAGTGCTTGGGCTGAGAGTGTACTTAAGTGTTTTGCTGAATCAGATCCATGGTGTCACAGAGACTCAGAGTGAGCTCAGAGGTTTCAGCTGAGATGAAGGATAAAGCCAAACAGCCTAACAGGAAACTCTCAGAGTCTGGTGCATAATTAGAATAAGTGCACAATCCCATTTTGGGATTATGAGTGGGTTTGGGGGTTTTTAGACCATTAAAAAGAGAAGGAGTCTTCCTTTGCAGACATGCACAAAATCTACCAGGTAACTTTTCCTATGCTTTCCTAGCATGTGGCATTTCAAAATTTAAAAAATGTCAATGATACTGCATTAGTTCTGAGTAACTAAAAACGTCCAGCTTGTGAAAACAATTTCTCCTCCTGTGTTCATCTAGATAGCAATAAATTATTTCCCACGTTTTCCCTGGGAAGCTAAGTGGATTGGAATGGCATTGCAAGTAGAACATAACACTGCCATAGCAATTACATCTAACTTTAGATTTTTATTTTTTTGTTAACCATACATTTCAGCAAACAATTATTAATTATATATTTTATGGCGTTCAAGCATATTTATTTTAATATAAATATTTAATTTACAGATTTTAAATGTTTCCCCTACCTCTGATCTGCATTAGCCACTTCAATTGCCTGCAGAAATGCATTAAGCAAAGCAGATTGAACAGTTCTGTCCCACTGCTTCACGTCTTCATTCCCCTTAAAATTCTATCCTATTACTTGGCCACAGCCCGACCATGCCCTTCAGCACTACTGGATTTCAAAGAGGTGATAACTGCTTTAAAATTGATGGAAAGAGCCATAAAGGAGGCTAAAGACATAAAAAGTGTCTGTTACCTTCATGCTGACTTTGTCTGCAACTGCTGTGTGATTCCTCTGCATTGTTTGAATTTATTCAGTCATCCCAGAACAAGGCCTGAAACTGTACACTCTGATGAGCAAAATTTAATTGGTTTTAACAAAGACAGTGCACCTCTAAGGAGCACTAGACAATCTCTTGCACATATGTGCATTATTCTTAGGCTTCATTCATCCTGTTTGCTGGTGTTCTGTGACCTCCCCAGTCCGGGGCCAGGGCCCTTGGGGCAGGAAGGTGTGCCAGCCCCTGTTGGCTGGGCTCAGATAGTCCCAAGTGCTGGTAACCTGCCAGAAGTTGAGCTTGGATGACCCAGGCTGACTACCTGCAGTGAATGTGGGGTGTCTGCACATGTGCAGGTGTGGGGTGGCAGCTTTTCCCTTTTCTGGGATACCATTGCCTCCCTCCCTCCCGTGAGCTGCCTGGGGAGCAGTGCCCACCCCAGAACTTAACATGATGCCTGGAGTTTCTGGGATAGAGCAGACTTGACAAAAATGACTTAGCAAAAATGAAAGCAACTCTAAATTGTAAAAGTGGCTTCATTTCCACGATATTGCTGGCTTCCTTTGCCTTTCATACCCACTGTACATCTGACTATGAAGGGGGTTAGCAGTGTGGCTCAGCATCCAGACTTCTGAAGATACTTGAGGGTTTGATTTGAGGGTTTGATTCCCTGTGGGCTCTCCTCCCCCAGGCTGTCAGGGCAGGTCCGTGCGATGCAGCCCAGACTCGATGAGCCCCCTTTATGCAGCACGTGCAACCTGTGCCAAGGGTTCTCCTTTGGGGCTGCCAGCTGCTGCTCTGTCCCAGCCCCTGTCTCCTCACCTCACTCTGCACACAGCTGTGTAGATGCCACCCATGTCCTTTTTCTCAGGCTGCAGCTCCACAGTGCAGTAGCCAGATGCAGGGAAAGCCACAAGTCGCTATTTGCTGCTGTCAGCAAATTACTCCAGAGATGAGCCCAAAAGGGGGTGTGGAGGCAGGCACAGAACAGCATTTGCATGGTGCTTGGCTGCTGCTGACTGCCTCTCCAAAGGGGACAGAACCTTTCCATATACATCTTTAAAGGCTGACTGTAATTACTTTTAAAAAATACCATTATATCACAACAGATTATATATCCTGCCACGTCAGCTTTTCAATCTACTGAATGCAGGACCAGTCAAGATCTAGACCTCCTGTGAGTGATAGGGTCCTTAGCAATAAGGAAATTAGCAGCTGGAGGGTAAAGGTGCCAAGGAAAATGAACCAAACAGACCTTTCCAAAGCACTTGAGAAAATATCATTGAGATTGCTCAATTAAATATGGATATTCTTTAGAATGAATGGGTGGAGGCAGCAACAGGCAAGGAACAGCTGTGCCTGTTGAATCCCATCCCTTTGTTTGTGCAACAGCACAAATCCCCATATATATGGGATCTTTTTTGTTATCTCTGCCCCCACCCCACATATACTTATCTTTATTTATAGGATCTCTAGCAGCATCTCAGATTGTAACCTTGATTTATAATACTGGCAGCACTGATGTTCCATTTCGTTTGTGTGGAGTGGGCTCGGTGGATTGCATGGCTGAATTGCTGAGCTGTAATGTTGCTGTGAAGAACAGCAGATGTTTAGCTGTTTTCATTTCCACTCCTCAGTGGACAATCAACAAGGTCTGATAACTTCTCTTGCTTGCTGTGGGGTGGCCCAGGAATCCAAGTGGGGGGTCTGGCCAGAGAACAGCACACAATTGGGTCACAGAATACCTCCATCAGCATTTACATAGGCAGTGACAATAGGTAGCTTAGTTACTAGGGCTTTGTTTAGAGCTTTTCTCATATTTCTGATTGCCCTAGGTCTGTTGCCAAACTTTTTTTGGGTTGTTTTGCATATGTGATACTGTCCTCTTTTGGTACTTCCCACAGGAGGTCAGGCACCTTTTTTATCTCTTTTCAGGAACTGAAAGTACACCACACAGAACGGATGAGAAACATTTTCCCCCAGTAAATATTTTCACTTAAACAGAAACACCTTTATATAACTGAATTTCCCATAAACTCTTAATGAGAAACCTCCTGCTTTTCAGAGGAGAACAAGCAGGCAAGCAAAATCCTCAACCCACCCTTGTGCTCAGCAAGTTCCTCCAGGAAGGAATCTAGCCATGTCTGCACAAATTGTGTTGTGTAATGCCAAGGAAATGCAAGAAACCAACAAACACTCATTCATCCCTCAGCCAAGCTTTCTTCCCACTCTTTTCCACTGTTTTAAGCTAATACCCATCCAGTGACTGCAGGAGAGCTTCTCTCTGGGGAGGTTACAGGCTGCATGATGCAGAGCCTGTGTCACCCAAGCAATGTCACTATTTGCCCTTGTTCAAATCAGCTCAGCTCCTCTCATTACTCTTGATTGATCAGATGCATTGGAGCCTCACTGAGTTGTAAACCAGTCGAGTCAATCCAATATCAAAGCTGAATCATGATGAATGAGCGTAGATTGATCTCAAATTACCCAAGAAGTGTGGCTACTTGAAAGGGTGTTAACTTCACCAGTGTCAAGGGAGTGACTCTTGTTTTATGCCACTATAAACGAGAGCGCTGCTAAGCTGTGAGTCATCACCCATTTCTCTTCTCCTGCTTCTATTTTCAGAGCAGATCTACTGGCTTTACTGCTGGATGAGGTTGCAGAGATGCTTTTTGGAGCTGCTTGCTTGTTAAACAGAGGTAGACTTTGTTCTCTGTGGGAGAGCAGAGAGAATCAGGATGTTATGACCTGAGAAGGGCTGAAACCCAAAGGCTCACATAGTATTTTTGGTAGTATTATAAAATACAGATGCCCCAAAGCCTAGGTTTTGTCTCAGCTGGTAACAAGCATTTGAGGGCAGTCCTTCTGTGGCCATACTGGGTTCCCCCCCAAAAAAGTGCTTGTCCCTAGCAATTAAAATAGATGTTCCAGGAAAAAATGATTATGATATTACTTGAACCTGGACAGAGATGCCTGAGGGGAATAGTTACTTTCAAGCCCTGAAGTATCTTTGCATTGTCATATGATCAGAAGGTCTTTCTTGTAGGGACAGCTGTTTTCAAACTGGCTCTTCTGACACAGGCATGCACAGGCAGGATGCATCTGTTTTCTAAGGCAGGCGATGTAGCAATCTGTCAGCTGAGAAACATCTGAAAAAGGGTGGTTTTCCTCAAAAGGAAAATGACATGTGGCTTTCAGAGGAGAAATACTTTTTAAAAATTATTATTATTATTAATAAAGAATCCAGTCCCCAAAACATTTTTCATCTGACATTTAGCATTTGAACTGTACCATGTGGTCGGGCATTGTAGCTGTTAAAATCACTTGTTTGTACTTACAAGCCAGCAAGTAATTCTGTGCCCAAGGTGCTGTGTTCCTGCCTTCCTTTTCCACCCAAGCTGTCCTTAGCTGTCTGGCCTTGGCTCCCATAAACCACTCATTACTTTCACCCGGACTGAAAACAAGATGTGGTAGGAGCCATCACAAATGAACAGATCCTGTTTGCCCAGATGGATCCCATGACCACAAGAGCTAAAGAGAGTCATGTCTTCCATGCTCACATTGCTTTTGGGTACAGTTTGTCCTGAAGAATTCCATGCTGGCAAAGATCTGTAAACTAGGATGAAACTCTCCCCTGTGCAGGCAGCCAGAATGGGGTACGTGCTTTACCACAGTCTCCTCTGAGCTTTATTTTGACAATGCAGTAATGTACAGCCATTCTGTTGGTCCTCTGAAAACGAGTGAATTCCAGTCTCAGAACTTAACTGGTGTCATATTGTTATGAATCACCACTTAAATATTTTCAGTGCTCCTTGGAAGAAATAGAAAACTCAAGCAAAAGCAGAAGAACTAAATAGGGATTTAGTCCTTACATCAGGAGCCATAAAAATTACTCTAGTTAGAGCCCTCTAAGTCTTGATATAGAATATTCTGACTAGGGTTGCCTCTTGGTTTCTTTCAGGCTACATTTTCCTTAATTTGCAATCAGGCTGAGTTGGGCTGATTTGTGTTTCTGTACTGCAGCCCAGCAATCTAACAAAATAACACACCATGCTAGGAAACAAAAAGAGAGCTTGTGGACTGCAAACTCCACTCTGGCATGTGTGCAGGCATCTGTAGGTATGCCTGGTTCAGAAGAAATTGGAAGAGATCCTCCTGCTACTAGGATGGGTTGTGCTGCTATTGTGCCCAGGCATTTTCTGTGCAAACCTGTTGACCTTGGTGGAGTTACTCCATCCACATGGCAAGAATCCCTAAAACAGAATTTGGACTACGGGAAGTCAGTGGGAACTATGCCACATCCACTGGCTTCAGGAGGAACAGGGATATTGTTGGCTTAAAATTACAGTCAGCTTTCAATTTTTATTTCTGGCTTAGGAGGGAAGGACTTAAAGAGGAAAATGGATAGAGAGAAACATTGATTAAAAAAGTTTGAGAGCAACATCATTCTGCTTTCTCAGAATAACAGGAACACAACATGTCTCCAGAAGAATGTAGGCTGAAGTCGAATTGCAAGTTTTGTATATTTTTCCTTAGGAAAAATGCTGTGGTGAAAAATGTTAATGATTTTAAAATAATGCTCCATTTTGCAGAGAACAATTTTCCAAACAGTCTTTGCCTCCAAAGCAATTGCTGACCATTTAATGACATAGTAGGTATCAAATACTGAAAGAAAGTACATGTGGTAAGGACCATATAATCACAAAGTAAATTCACCAGTATTTTGCCTTAAATACCAGCACACGTGTTAAATGATATTTTTGGGTTTACTGTGTATAATTACCAAGCATTGTACACTTTGGGAATACATAATTATATGTGTACTCCTTGCACCAGGAGTATGCAATTACTCCCTGAGCATCTCTTGGATGGTATGACTGACCTGCCTGAAGGGCCAAGCATAAGCCCAAATAGAAGACCCTTAGTGACCAGGACTTTGGGGACTGTCACATAAATAGCAAAGTCAATGTCTTTCCCTGTTATGCTTTCCTGAAGAATACTTTGGGAGAGGCCAAGACCTGAAGCAAATATTGCAAAGGAACTGCAGGCTGGTTTAGTTAACTTTAGCTTTCATGCAAAGATGTTTCATTTGCTTCCTCTTGCCATTGCATTACTGCACTGAATGATGCTGTGCCCACCATCAAAAGGAGCTAGAAATGTTAAAAATAGTTGCAGGAAGAAGAATGACACTGTGGCTGGAAAACATGCCTGACATGCAGACACTTCAGGCATCAACAGGAAGTTCAAAGGGGTGACTGGAGAAAACACTGAGTACAAAGTCAGCTAAAGGCACAATGAAATGGATGCAGGCAGATTGTATTGATGTGTCTGCTTGAGGCTTAAATTCTCAGAGCCTCCACCTGGGCAGATAATCCATTACCTGGACAGAGAGTGATAAAACCACCAATCATGCAGCTGCTGCAGTCCTAGAGGGAAGAGACACAGGGCCAACTCCTGGGCTGAGCCACTGAATGAATCCCTCAGGGATGCTGCTTGGTGCTGTGGATTTGATAGCCAGTGTCAGTATTTCACATGAGAGAGAAAACTGGAGCTATAGCCAGACATGATATCACACCAGATTTCCAGAGAATGCACAGAATGATTAACTGGAATAAAGTATTTTGCCAGAAAACTGCTAGCTCTATAAAGCAATTTTCTATTGGCTGCAAATCTCTAAAGACCTGTTAAATCCCCTCGGTGAGGAAGAAGAATCCCTTTTATCTGTAAGAGACAGAACTAGCTGATTTTCATCTGATATCTTTCAGTCCTGGGAGGGTTCACTGAATTTTTTTCAGCCAAGTTCCCAAAGCACTGAGTGAAAATATTCTCTTTTTCTTTTGGGTTCCTGTATGAGATGTTTTTTTACTGTGGTCAGTATTTGACAAGAGGTCACTTGTCATTTGAGGAGAGGAAGAATATTGCTTGAGCAGGTAAATGTAATCACAGGACTATAAACCCAAGTCACTAACACTCTGCTATCCCTTCCTGTGACTCAGTGATCCTGGTATATCTGAGGCATGTCCTGGCGCCCTCTTTATCATTATCTCACCCAGTACTTGATGCCTGAGTTTGAGAAACCTTTATTAGTCAGAGCTATGCTGTATTGTTGGAGGTAGATAAGGGCTCCAGGTCACTGCAATTCAATGTATGCCTGGCTTGCCTAATCTGTAGCCCATTATATGAAGGAACAATAATCCTGATTTTCTCTGTCTGCACATTTGTACTCTTCGGTCTAGGGATCTCAAAGCAAATGCTAATTAGTAAAGCTCTCAATTTAAATTTAAAACATACTATAAGACTTTGAGAGGAAGGTTAAATTTTACTTCCACAAGTACACTTCCACTAGTCCTAACCAAATCCTGCCTGTTCGTATTTTAAAAGTTTTCCATGTAAATATCACAAACACTAATTATTTTGCCATCAATTGCCAGTGGAAAGCAACTGAGGGTTGTTTCAGTGTAAAGTGTTTTGCCATGTATCTAAGTAGGTGATTTAGCAAACCTCAGGCTAATGTCAAAGGTCCACATGGCTCAAACACTTTCAAAGCTACTGCACTTTGCACTGCCTGACGTCTGCTGTGCCTCAGCTGCAGAGATTTGTTTGGGATAATGCTTGAAAGCATTTCCTTTGATCTTAGATAGCATTAAGTGAGTAAATGAAAAGAAGAAAAAAAGAAGAAGAAAAGCCAGCCCTGAACCTGGAATCCAATCTTTCTGAAATAGTCTGTTTTCACAGTCTGTCTACAAGACACTGTTAATATCACATTAGTTCCTTATGCTGATTAGCACTGCAGCACCAACATCCATTTTGTAATAATGTCAAAACTGTGCAGAACCTAGGGTACAGTTTCCAGCCTGTGCTGAGGCAAGTTTCCTTGTGTCATTCTCCTTGTCAGAGCCTTCAGTCAAGCCTGATGTGAGCAGGAGCAGACTGAAGTCTATAGTCTTTATTTGTGAAGAAATAAAAATAGCAGTGACACAGAAAATATCTGGAGACAGTGTGACAAATGACCCTTGTTAATGTACTGCTACTCACTTTTGGTCCAATATCACAGGCACTGCATTTCCTTTGCCCGGGTGTAAATGACCCAAGGAGATGCCTGGCAGAGGCAAGTTAAGACCTACATGAATATTTCGGACCTTGTGGGTAGTGACAGGCAGGCAGTGTTGCCGGAGGGACATGGTGCAATACCCCTCGGTACACCTGGACCCTGAGGCATTAGGGAACAAACAGTGCAGGGAAAACTGGATCTGCCTGCAACTACACAGGAAGAGTGCACGGGAGTGCAGCTGGATGGGAACCATGGATCAGGAAGAACAGAGAGACAGAGTTAGGAAACACTGTGGGTGTTCAGGAGTGCCTCAGAGACAGAGAAGTTGTTTTGGCAGAGCCGAGGCAGCAGCAGCCTGGACAGCACAGCCAGGTCTGCGAAGTCTGGGGAGCAGGAGGGAGCATCCACATACAATGCAGCTCTTAGCGACTCTTTTTGCCAACTTTTGTTGTTTTTTCTTCCTCTTCTCAAAATAGTTACTTGTTAGAACAAGCCTCTTGCCAGGATGTCGCAATTGAGATGTTTGCTCTTGATCCTAGCTGTGATTCCTGTAGCACAACTATGCTGGGTAAGTCAGCCCCCCCAACGAGTGGCACAAAACACAATCCTGGCTGCACTCAAAATAACAAACTTTGACTCACTTCCTCTTCAGAAACTCTTCAGCATGCCCCATTATGCAATTCTCCAGTCTCCTGGTACCAAGAGAGAACTAATATCCATTTAATCCCTGAAGAGCAAGCTTCTAGGGGGCACCTTTTCCTTCACAGATCCTTCAGTTGTGGTCATGTTAAAGTGGTGAAGCCCTGTCCTGACCAAGGAATGCTCTGCTACTGTCACCAACTATTTTGTGTGTGTGTGTGTGATCCAGATCTTTCTCTGCTATTTATTTCACAGGAGACATGAGGCACTTGGCATTTTAGTTAGAACACCCCAAATTCATAGCTTAGACTCCAGCAGTTCAGCCTTTCAGCTTTTCAGGGATATTGCAGTCTCTAGGAATTATCCCAACTCTCTGTCATCAAACCAGCACCTGACATATAAAAAAGTATAGGTTCTATCTCAGTGAATAACATGCATTTCTTGTGTGGCTACTGGGATTGATACAGGAAAAAAGAAATGGAAATTTGCCTGTATATGAAACATGCATGAAGAACATTTTCATGAGCCTGGACGGCAATCTTGCTGCATTTCACATCTGTCATTAAGCCCTTCAGATTTGGAGCTGCAGCAATTAATCCTTTTTAATTTTTATTTTTTTTTTCATTAATGGCATCAAGGCAGCATGTCAATTATTTAGGCAAAACTGTCCTGCCTGCACACATGAAGACACATGCCCTTTTGGTGACTGGTAGTTGGAAGAAGAATACCCAATAGATCAAGGACAAATGTGCAAAAGTAAAAATATCTTCTTAGTCATTGATGTGAAAGAAGTTTTACTCAATAAATGACACGAGTGAGAATGATCTCCATGAATTCAGGTGCTGGCTCAGCAGCTCAGTCTGTGTCAGGACTGTTCCTCTGCTGAAAACTCAGGCACATGCATATCACCAGTATAGTATCCAGGGAAAACCAGGGCAATCACAGCACACCTTTTAGCAAAATCCCCCCTATTTTACCTGCAACTTCCCACTGAGTATAGCAGTACAGCAAAATGCAGGACCTACCCCAAGCATGAGGAAATGTGGCAACACATCAATTGTGTATCATGAGGATGAACACTCAGTGCTCACCTCTGAATTCAGTGCATTGTGTTGTGACATCTTCTGGTGTATCACTGTGGAGTTTCAGCAAATCAGAAATGCTTTAGCAGGGACAGAGGACAGTCTTTTTATTGCCACCCAGAATTTTTATTGCCCAGGAAGATGCCACAAATCCAACTCAGGGATCTACTATTCTACTCACAGGGATCTACTATTAAGCCCTAATAAAACACCTAACTGCTTTTGAAATCTGGACTTCTTTGTTTTATTAGTGCCCCCACCACAGACAAAGCCCTGTCACCCCAAGCTCTGTTCACACACACCTCTAATCCTCCAGGATTTATAATTTAAATAATCATATCAGCGATGTTAATCTAGATCATCTGAGAGTCTCTTTGGGGGTTTTATTTCAGATTCCAGCCAAAGAGATAAAGAGCTGGGATCTGGAATCTTTTCTTCTGTAGTCAGGTGTTTCTTCTAAAACTGGGATAGGATTAGGAAGAATGCCTCTGGCTAACTCGGGGCATCTGTACCCCCTCTCAGATCATGCCAGCTCTGCTGTGTGATGAATTCTTGTTTGGGAGTCGCACACAGTCGGGACTGACGAGGCAGCTGGCAGTGGGGTGGGCAGCCTGTCCCCTGTGACTCCTCCCAGTGCTGGTGGTTTGGGTGCAGCCAAGCAGGCTGAGTGCTCGTGCAGAGATGTGTACATGCCCACAGAAAATCAGCAGAACGCCTGCCGTGCTGGAGAGGCTGGCTTGCTGGAAGCACATGCTCAGCAGAAGCCTGCTCCTTGCAGATCTGGAGGCAGCCGTGGCCTGGCTGGAGCTGGGACAGGCTGCCCACATGTGTGTGCACTCAGCCTGCAGGGAAGGGCCAAAAAGGCAGCTGAACATGCAGTATGAACCTCTGCCTGGGCTTGCCTGGAGTGACACACCCAGCTCCTGCACAAAAACACTGCCTTCATTCTCTCAGAAAGGTAAAACAACCGCACTTGGTGCTTGCCTTTGGAGAGCTTGCTTTCTGTGCCTGTTCCAATGGAGAAAACTCCAGGTCTCTCAACATTTAGGAGGCTTCCTGGAGGTGGACACAGCACAAGGTAGAGTGACAGAGCTACAGTGCTGCCCAACCTTCTGCCCCACCATTTCACAGACCCAGGTGATCCATGCAGGCTCCCACCAAGATGCTCTCCAAGGTTCAGTCAACACCCGTACCTGGGCCTGCCCCCCTTTCAGGGCTGCTGAGGATCTGCACCATTTCTGGTGCCATCTTTCACTAGCAAGAGCAATGCAGCTTTGAAGGGGCAGTTTGGTGGCACAGTCATTGCCCAGCTGGAAGGATGCCCTGAAGGGGGGACAGCTGAGGCTGCTCTAACTCCACCATAGCTCAGTGTCTTCAGTGGTGATGTTGAAGGTTGGAAGCAGTGATGGTGTTTGGTTGATCTGAGGAAGGCACTCATCTGGGAAACCTGCAGTGCATCAGGGTGAGAAATAGAATTTCAAATTATCTCATCACTTTAGGAAAACTGACTGGAGAAAATAGGATGAAATTCAGTAGAGACACATGCAGGATGTTGCACTTAGGCTTGGCAATACAATTCCTTAAATCTTTCATCTTGAAAGAGTGAAAAGGAGTTCTGTTCTGCTAAGCCCTGGAAAAACCTCAGCTGCATTTTCATGCCCAGTTTCATGATCAGTTGGAAGACCAGATCTCTACAGAGTTTCTTTATGACTAAAGAACAAAGACTTTGTAAACCAAAAGACAGTAGCTGTTCAAAGATCTGTCATCATCCCCCTGGCACAAGAATTTCTGCTGATTTGGTTGACAGCATAAGCTTCAGGTCTGAGAGCACCAGTATTAAACTTTTAATTTCTCCTGGAAGATGGTGATTAGAAAGTGTGTTGGAGACACCCTTTGAGTGGGAGAAACCATGATGATGTGGTTGTGCTGGGCAATATGTGGGGAATATGCCTTGCTTTCCTCTGGTACTGCTCCAAGACAATAGTGTTATTATTCCAACATCAAGGGAGTTAGGCTTGTATGAAACTGGAAATAATGCAGTGCTTAATTAGATGATTTTGATAAGAGGAACCTAGGGTAACGTGTAGCTAGAAAAGATTAATTGTAGCTTCATTTTCTCAGGTAATTCCGTGTAGGATTGCCTCTGGTCACAACACAGCTTCACTCTAATGGTGCTGCACATTGTTAAAAGTCAGCAGTAATTTATTTTGTGCTGAACACACTACGTTATGAAGGAGATAATCCAGTTTGCTGTCATTTTGGCAGCTTGCTAATGACACAGGGCAGCATAATATTGCATGGGTTCAGAATTCAGCTGCTAAGCTTCAAGATTTATGCTTAGCACATACTGTCATTCTTCAGAAACAGTTTTTGCTTTATCCCAAAACTCTGCTTTAAATTTATTGTCACTTTCCGGCTAGTGTCTAAAGGGCAACCAAATGACATTTTTCTTCATGCCTGGTAAATGATCTATAATTGAGCGAGGGCAGGGGGAAAACTCTGGCAATTAACAAGGCCAGAGCCTTTGCAAGAAGCAGACGGAACGGAAAAGAGAACAGATTTGAGCTGACTCATTCAGAAAAGGTTTTAGCAAGTCATTCATTGCTCTAAATCTGTGTCCTTCATCTCGAAGGAAAGAAAGTCTGTTGGTGTGGATATTAGCCTAGAATCTCTGCAGGGCTAAGAACTGCCTGGACCATGTCCTTCTCTCCTCCCCTCCTTCCCCTACTCCATCTCTGTCTCCTGATTTCCATGGAATGAGAAGTCAGGCCTGTGGCCCAGCCAGGAGCCAGGCACACACAGCTGGCAGCACCATTCCCTCAGGTTTAAGGCCAGACAGCAGGGGCAGATGGAGCTTTATGAAGGTGAACTTCCACAGCATCCTATGGATATCCTGGCCCTCTGCTCTTTGGCACTTAGGGGAGTTTGCCCAGCTCTGCCCCTTGAAAGCAGCCTGGTGTCCTTCCTAGGGCACGGGGAAGCACAGGGATTTTGTACTGGGGCAGCTCTTGCTGGCACGGTGACTGTGGGCACAGTAAAGCTTGTGTCCTCATTCTGGTTTGCATGAGCTTGGGCCTTCTGAATTTTACTTTGTTTTTCAGGTAGAAAAAGGGAAAACCTGCTGAAAAGGGATAGCTCACAGGCATTTCTGCCATACATCATCAAGATTGGTCTGCCCTGTCCTGAGCTCTCCTAGGCCAATTTTGCCATAGCTTTTGTTTTTCAGTGTATTTTATGCTTAGAAATAGTTTCAGGTTCACAGACCCCAGTGAACCCTTCTGGGAATCCTGCAGTTTGTTTGGTGACCTGTTGAGTTTGAGATTTGGTTTGGTTGGTTAGTTTGACTTGGTTCATTGTTCATGTGGAGGTCCCCAAGGATTAGAGGGCAATGGGTTCTTCTGCTTGCTGCTATTCATAAAGGGTGGGAACTCAGGCACCCTCTGACAGTGCAGGCTTTATAAGGGCAGGTAGGCAGAAAGATCAGCCTGTGGAGAGCATTCAGGCTGGGTACAAAAAGCCTGACCTTCCTGTCCTGAAGCCAAGGGAGTCTGAAGAGTGAATCAAAGAGGACAGGAGGAACTGACAGTAGGTGATTGATAGGCAAAGAATATCATCTTAGCAACTGCATTTTGAAGGGAGGCCTTCAGAAAAAAAAATAAAGAAAAAGAAAAAAAAAGATAAAAAGAAGAAAGAAAATGAGATAAAGCATTAAAGTTTTTCCAAGAAAGGTTGACCTTTACTGATGTTAACTGCTATGAATAATATCAGTTTGTAGCAGCAGAGGAATTGAGCCTGAATTTATTTTTCTTATAGACTTTGCTGCTAAGTCAATTCACTGGTGGATGAGATAAAAGTAGGAGGAAGTTGAATGCTGATATTGCTTACAGCAAAGTTCACCTCTCAGGCCTCACTTTCATACAAAATAGCTGTGATCTCATACTTTTGTGCCTTATGAAAAAGACTGAAATAAAGTCAAAAGTGCTCTGTGCTGCACTGAATGGTATTTATAGCAGTGGGAGGCATACCACGACCTTCATTCTGTCACCCCTCTCCCACCCAGTAAAACACAGCCAGTGGAAAAGGTGTGAGAGTGGCTGAGAGCTGGGCTTGGTTTTCCTGGACATGACTGGGTTGCCATACTGACTCCGTGGGGGTTTGTGGCTGATGTGTGGAGCAGAAGCTGAAGAATTCAAGGCCAGGTTGGATGGGGTCTTGAGCAACTTGATCTGGTGTCCCTGCCCATGGCAGGGGGTTGGAAGTCGATGATCTTTAAGGTCCCTTCCAACTCAAACCATTCTGTGATTCTGCAATGATTCTGTGACTACAAGGAAAATACTTGAGTGACACCATTTAATGGAGCTCAGCAGAGCCAGGCTCTCAGCTCAGGGCAGGTAGTCAGCAAGTTCAATCCTGTCCTTTCAAATGTTGCAGTCAAAATGAAGGAAGACACCAACTGGTGGTCTTAAAATGAAGAGAGGCACAGAGAGGAAAAAAAGAAGCCTATTTTTAATGGCTGGAAGGCTCTTAGATACAAAGGGTCACCATGGATAAGAAAATACAGAGTAGGCAGAAACAGCAGCATTTCTGAATGGCTCAGGAACAAGGAAGGAAGGAAAGCTGGACTGAAAATGACTCATTCCAGGGACCTGAATGAGAAAGAGGATGGGGTCTTCAGCAATTTCCCATGAAGAAGTACCTCTAAAAAGAAACCCTACCTTTCAAAGAAAAACATGTAAGAGAAAAAAAACCCAGAAGCCTTCCACAAGATTTTGTATAATTTATAAATGTCTTTTGCATTTTTCTCATCCTTAGAAAATTCCTTAAGAAATCAGGGGATCATTATTGTAGGTGGGAGCTTTCATCAGCATGTTGAGTGAGCAGAAATGTTGGTGTTCTTCTGGGGCCCTTGGCTCATGTAAAGGACGGCGTGTGTCATCACAAGGGCTGTGTTTGCACAATGCCTGAGGACACTGCTGATGATGCCTCTGGAAAGTACAAAGCAGTCCCTGGAAGGCACTCTGCCCCACTGTCCCATACATCTTTTTTTCCACTCTTTATCAGCTGTTGATAGAGATAAATATCTGTTTTTCTCCTGACATTTTTGGTTCCAGATTTATATAGGGTGTGAGTGAGAGAAGTATCTCCATCAACACTCTTGGATTTACAAGGTTTTGAATTAATATGCTGAGAGAGTGTAAACATTCTGGATTCAGTTTCTATAATCCCTATTCTACAGAACTGTTTAGGATTTTGTTTTTAGGATTGTTTTTTCTTTGGGGTTTTATTTAACCTTTCTCTCTGGAGAAAGATTAAATAAAAATTAGCAGTATGACACTGTGGTTTGACATACCTATATCTTTAGAAAGATGTATGCAGAATAAGGAAAGATCACCTCAATCCTTCATCCATTAAGACAAAAAAATCCCTGTTGTTTCATGTGATATGGGATGTATGGGCATCTTTTCCTTTCTTTTGCTATCTCCTCAGTCTCCTCTGCCATCTCCATCTGGAAAGACCTTACACACACCTCTTCCTACCTCTTACATAGACCTCTCCATACTCTGTAGGAAATAGGACTCAAAGCATTTCCTATGCTTCTTCACATTACCCTTTCCCCTGCCTCTGTACACCAGCATGTTCTTAATTCTCTCTTGCTGTTCAAGAGAAAAATGAGTGCATTTCAGGTGAGTATGCAGGACACAATCCCCACAGTATGTGGGAAAAACCCTGCAAGAGACATTGCAGTGAGTCTCTGAGGTTTCCTGTGCTGTGGTTTTCCTGGGTGGTCTTCCTGATGAGAAGTCACAGGTATATTGGGGAATTTTGCAGCTGCAACTGTTATTCCCCCTTGCAACTCCTCTTCCTCACTAGGATGTGGTGAAATTTGTCCTAATCAAGCCCAGCCAAGTTCCAGGAGCAGCTCTTGTTTCTGGTGCCTGTTTTTGCTGAACAACATCGCTGTACATTCCACCTTGCAGCACAGCTCTGGATCACATTTACAGGGCTCCTTTATCATGCTCATCCTGTTGTTCCTAGATAAGTAATTCCACTCTCCACCGAGTGTTAATCTCTTGCAAATATTTATGCACACCTGTCCTCATACCATCACACAGCCAGTGCCTTCAAACTTTCCTCTAAAGCCCTTCACATTTCTGGTGATTGCTGCTGGTTTTTCCTCTGCTCAGTACTCTTCAGGCAGCATCCTGACCACTATAAACCTTTCTCTTTAAACTTCTTATAGGCCTACCCCATAGGCTACTCCTTTTTCCATAGGCAACAGCTGTTGTGACTGTAGTGGTGAAGTCCCTGATCCTCTGTGACCAGAAAATGTGCAGGTATCCCCAAACTGCACATCTGGGGGCTTTGAGTCCTGTGGTACTCGACTGCTCTTGGTGAACCCAGAGTCTCCTGCAGTGCTCCTGTGTGTGGAATGATTTCCTCCCTGCTTCTCCACCATGCATGAAGTTGTAATGAGGGAAAGTAAGTTGCTCACTGTTCTGGTTCATATAATTACGTATTTGGAGTTTTAATTAGAACACCACAAAAATCAAAGAAGACAAATGAATCTAGCTCTAAGACATTATCTAATGACATAGATGTATTTTCAAATTAAGACAGAACTCTTGATAGCAGAGCCACTTCAAGCAACCCACATGGGTAATATTATTTACTACAGGACCATGCACACGCCACCACCTGCATCCATCAAAACTAAGGGTGAAAATTGTTGCAAACAACCAGGAAAAAGATAAAGAACAAAGAAAATAACGTGCCAGTCCTGGGGCTTTTCTCTCTAATCTTTGGAAGAGCCTTAGGGTTGACACGTCAATTATTTTCTTTGTTCCTCCTTCTGTACACTGTTTGCATTACAATTTGGCATAATTATTTAAGAAGCCCTGAGTTGTGTTGGATGTGGGTGGTGGATTCATGGCCTGGAGACTGGGGTGTTGTTGTTGTGTGTTACTGTCTAGCTCTTGGGAGGCTGAGCTTACTGCACTCCATCTGCAATTAATTTATCACTTCACATGTGTGCTTTTATACAGTGTCCATATTATGTATAGAACAGCTCTTAAGCAATGCAATTCTATTTTTCCCTCTTATTGCTGTAGACAGTAAATGTCTGCCAGCCTTCTCCATTTTTGATCACCTAAAACTTGCTAGAGTGAGTTTTGTGCCGTGTGGTTGAGCAAACAGTAATGTCAATTTTCTTCTCATGGTTGCTGTTCTCAAGCTGCAATGGCATAACTACCAACAGATAGCAAGACACTGCAGGTACTCTATTAACTGCAGTTTGTAGATAAATGTGGGTATTCAGGCAGTTCATCCAGTTTTCCATTGCTAAAGATTTGGTTCAAAAAGCTATCATCCAGAATCTGTGATATTTCTTCTTAATGAACATGATAGGAGAGACACTGAACACATTGAGACAATAAAATTGGGCTGGAATAACTAAAAGAAAGATATGATCCATATTAGCTGCAGACTGTACCATTGGCACATCATCCAAGAAAGCTGAAATAGTTACATTCTTCTAAGATTCAAGTATGCTTTGAGGTGAAAATACCATTTAGCAAGCACATACATCAACAATTCATTTTGTGGCTCTCTTCCTTAGTTCCACAGACTGCAGGCCAAATTCAAGACCGATGTCTGCTCCCTGGCTTCAGTGAGTTTTCATCTGAGCTAATATTTGGTGTCTTCCACTTAAACCAGACCCAAGCTCCTCCACTTAAAAACACGCCAAACATTAAGGGCAGTACTGGAATATATGTAGGTAGTGAAATTGCTACTGAGGAAACTTTATGCTCCAGGTGTAACTGGACTCTAAAGAGGAAGAGAAACTAATCATTGAAAGCATTGGTAATTCTCTCCTGAACTGGCAGGACATTTGATTTGGTAAACTGATCCTTTGGCAGCACAGCACACAAGCCCCATCACTTTACAGAATAGATCTTGACTGGATTTGGTCTCACCTGTTAGGAGATGCTCTCAGCTGTACAGCAAATAGAGCAAACACTGGTTTTTTCAGTGTTGTCTGATTAATTAAATGAAATTAAACTCAGGAAAGCAACTTGTCTGTCCTTCCTAAAATCTTGCACTGGTTTGGTTCACTATCATACTCTACTGAGTAGGTGCTTGGAGGAGAGCAGAGCTGATCCCTCTCCACTAAACTCCTCAAAACTACACCAGATAAGCCCAACCCTCGGTGAAAATTTCTGTGTCATTTGATCATTATGTCCATGGCTACAATTGGGAGGCACAAAAGGGTATCACAGAGGATAAATAGAGTTGTTGCATGTCAGGGGTCTGACTTTCATTACATTTGTAAGGTGTAGTTGTGTAAGTTTCTGCTTACATTTTAATTTATGAGGATGTGGGTCAAAGCCATTTGCTACAGCTCAAAGCCAGGAGATACATTCTTTACCTGTTATGACTAATGTGACATCTGTAAAGAGTTAAATAAGGAGCATCTCTCCTCCACAGGTTTTTAAAGCACCCTTCTACTACTGGAATGTGAAAAAAATTCCAAGTTAAAGGGTCATTATAACCAACAAAGCAAGGACAACCTCATACATGTGCCTGAAACCTAAGGAGCTTCCAGGAGAGCTCTCTAATGTCTGAGCCAGAGTAAGTGGAAGGAGTCAAAGAGAAATGGAAATTGTGTGCTTGATTCTTTACTCAGTTATTCTAGTTGGAAAGATGGCGTTTCAACAGTCTGGTTCAATGATTAAAGAGTAGACCATGACAGTGTGTTCTTTGAAATAAAAATGTTGCTGATCAATTGATCAGCAAAGCTATGATACAACCCTAAAACCTCAGTAAGAAAGTGGATGCACTATGTGAGAAAGGTATTGCATCATAAGATTATGAAATCTGCTCACCCAGGTTCAGCTCCAGGTTCTGCCACTGGCCTCTCCTGTCATCTCAAATTAATCAGGTGTAAGAGGGTTCCAAAAAGTGGTCATTATTTTGCATCTTACTGTCAAAGCCCTAAGCCTGACTTTTTGCAAGTCCTTGAAACTCCAGATGAGTATTTTTCAGCTGGGCAGAGCATTTGAAAATCAGGACCAAAGCAGTTTGGTCCTGAAAAATTAGAAGGCACTTATTTCTCACTTATGTGCCTCACAGACCTACTTCAAGGCTTAACCAGTGACATGCTTTAGATCATGGGTTGGAAAATAATTCACACAATGATTGGCAGGTTTATTCTTCTGCTGGTGCCGAGTATTTTTTTTTTCACACATAAAGAATTTTGGTTTAAATTGTGGATTATTAGCTATTTTTGATGTTTTAAGGAGTGGTCCAAGCAATCATAGGATTATACCAACACATGATGTCCTAAGAACTTATTAAGAAATGCAATGAGATTTGATCAAGAACTTGGCCCTGCTGCAAAACAAATAGCAAGATAAAACATCACCTCAAAACTTGAGACACTGGCTGTGGCTTGTGTTTAGTAGGGTATTTACTGTCTTGTGACCCAGGTGAAATGTAAACACCTGGTGCAAATGTCCCAAAAAGAAGAGTTTTACAAAGGGTTGGCTTCTGGCATCGATTTACAGCTGATGCTTGCCCAGTGCCCATGAAATGTTAAGGAACACAACTTGCCTGTGCAATTTGTTCACAGGATCCTCTGTACGTTGATGTTTAGAAGTGTTCCTGCTCTGAGATGTTCATCCTAATCAGGAGGAGAGGGATATTCACAAAGTTAAACCTCAGATCCAAGAGCAACCTTGCTATGCCCATTGCTGCTTGGAGATACATGAATCACCAGGATTGAGGCCCAGGGACTCCTGTTTTGTTTTCCTCTGACTGCTCAGATGAGCTCTGGATGAGTTGGGTCACACTCAGGGAGGATGTGATTGCTCTGTTCTTGAGCATCTTTCCCACTGCTGTAGCCACAGTCGTGTTTCCCTTTTGGATCATACAGTCCATCCTTTCTTATTCTATGTTTTCCTTTCTAAAAAAACTTGACTCTCAAAAATATCTAGTCTATAGATTGTAACAGAAGTTTCTCTTGTGTTGCAAATGAAGATTTGTATCTGTGTCTGCTCGTTTCAGTGGGGGTTAAGCTGATTTTCTTCACAGTGGCTGTGTGGGGCTATGTTTTTGAGCAAGTGGCTGTGTGGTGCCTGGTTGCTGGCTGGAATTAAACCCCACCACCATGCAACTTCTCTTGGGTGATTGACTTCTTTTAAAGAGACTTTACTTTGAATTCTGTGCTGCCAGAAATGCTCAGCACTTTTCTCACCCACAGCAGCAGTGATGCTAAACTCATAGCACATATAGTAGTATTTGAGAAATCTGACATCAAATTATAAAGGATTTTTGCCTTCTCCAAATTTTCCTCTGACATTTTCAGCTCTCTTCTCTTCCCTATTTCTCTGAGATTTTTCCTCAGGGAAAAATGTCACAGGGAAAAATATCCTCAGGGAACTACGTTACAGTGGTTTCATTAGCTATGATACTGTTAGCTCTGCTTGTGATTCTGGATTTACTCAGAAGTTTCTGAATTTAAAGCTTGTAAATTCTTTTCTTCTGGCTTACAACATCCAGTACAAGATATCACAGGAATGAAACCTGTAATGGGAGACATGGGAAGGACAGAGCTCTTCTGCCCTGCCTCCAGTACTTGGTACATCTGTCAGAGTTGGGCCCAGGCTCAAATCTTTGCTGGAGTACAGCTCTCGGGAGATGTAAGGACCCATATAGTCAATATATGTCAGTTATTGAGGCAAGGTGTGAAAATTAGGTATTCCCAAACTGGGTAGAAATGCAGAGCCAGGTGAAGTTAATTTTTGAAAAGTCCTTATTAGCGACTTTTATGTTTTTACGACTTCAGCATGGAAGCCCACAGAAAAAGTTCAGTCCTGCAGAGGATCCTAAATCTTTTCATGCTGACAGTGATGAACATGAACAGATTATCCCTATCCCTAATGCTGAGTGATTTCACCAACCTAGTGGGAAAGATCCTTCTCTTAATTACAGAGGAACAAGTAGGGAATTGCTGTAGTGACGTGAATGGAGTTCTTTTGGATAGACACCAACACAGGAGGGAACACAATCTGGCGCCTTGGATGCTGCCAACAAAAGCTCGGTTGTATGATCCCGTGATTTGACTGTGGCAGGCAGTCTCACTGAACTGATGTCTGACCCAGCTCCCACAGAAGTCAATGGGAGCCGTTGCACTCATTAAAATGCTTTTCAGGAGACCCTCCCAGCAGCCGGATCAGATTTCGGATCAAGGGCTCTCTCACCGACTTTGATTGAAGCTCACATCCTCGGTGCTGCTGGCCTGAATGTCATCTTACCTGGGGACTGGCCCAGCTTTGGCTGACAGTGCTGAATCAGGCAACCTTCTGAAGGCTTTTCAGGAACGAAATATCCTCGGTGGCTTGGTAGTGAATAGGGCTGTGTTAGACACAGCAGTGCTCTCATCCATCAGCCCAAGCTGCACTTTGAGTGGAAGAAACTCTCCCGTGCAAGAGTGCTTGGGAATGCCAGGCATTATTTAACCATTGTATTAGCATACCTCTGCTTATTACCTTACAATGCTCTCATCGTGTTACAACATACATGAGGACAAGTCACAAACCCCGGAGATTTATCTCCTCTAAAGGAATGTTTCCAAGACTTTAGCCCAGTAAACACAGGAGTTTAGCTGGGATTTAGAAGGAATGTATTTTCCTGTTTGACTTGCAAGGTTTTTGTTTCCTGCCTCGCTACAGATTTCCAGAATTTTGGGCGATAGGATTTCATTAAAATAATTCAAACTCCTAATAAAAAAACAGGCACATTTCATTTTTCATGCAGAAAATATCTCAGATGACACAGTTTTGGACCTACGTGCCAGTGAGACCAGACTGCTAAAAAACAATTTCTGCAGCATCCGTCCAATTACTGAGGTTTGAGCCCAGCAAAATTTGCTTTAAATATTCACTTCTAGGGCACCTGGGCTTTGCAGTTAGTTTTCCTCTTCCATCCCAGTGTGAGTTTTTGCACATTGGAAAAGCTATTTCTTTTCTCTGGAACTTTGGACCAAAACTGAGGATATGGTAGAAAGATTAAATAAGTGTGTGAAAATGAGTATCTATTAAAAATCAGAAGGGAAACAAAAACAGAATCTCTCTAGACCTGACCTTTATGCCAGATTCCTCTGTACATCTTGGATTATGGAAAGACTGATGATCTGTCTGACTGATTACTGAAACATATTCTTCTTCCTTACTTCTTCTAACCTGAAGAACAGCTTATTAAATGCTGACAATGTTCCCTCCACTAGAGAGATCACACACTCATAAAAGGCAGGCTTGTCTCTCCCCAATCCCTCTCCTTCCTCACAGGATTCAATGTCCCTGTCCTAATTTGGACAGGTTTTCTGTAAAATCATGTTGCAGTTTGGAGAATGCAGTTCTCTGATGTAGAAGAGATCACATTAGAGTAATTCACCTTCTCCCTTTCCTCTTGAAACTCCAAGCCCACAAGCTCCACATTTAGAAAGAAAAAATGGTCCAGACCACTCCAGATTACCTATAGAGTTGGCTAAATTAAAAAATAGAGGACTCATAGCTGTTCTTATATATGTGGAGTATGAGATATTCATAATTAATGGTGAACTAGTCCAAAATTTACTGTAATTGTCACGTTCTTACTAAAGATGACAAGTGGCCCAAAACAGGAACACTTTGGCAGCCAGTTTGATATCACACTAAGATAAGCATCTAGCATGCAGGTCCAATGAGATTTCATACAATTATGCTTTTAAACTGGCAGCATTCTGCACCTTAGTGGTAGTCAGAAGCTCCAGGGTCTGAGATGACTGTAATTTCATAGAGTAAAATCTTGGGCAAAATTGTATTTAATCTGATGGGGCCTGCTACTGAAATCCTTACATGGTGAAATGACTCATTGACATCACTGGAGTTTTGCCCAAATAAGAACTTCAGACTAAGGCCTGGAGGGATTATCTGTGCTCTTCTCTATTTACTCATTAAGCAAATCCCCTGTAGACTTTTTAATGAATGGTAAATGGCCTAAATGGAAATATGGGTCTTGTATAAAGTTAAAAAGGATTTACTGGATTTATTGCAGATATCTTAATTCAGGTTACTTTTTACTTTTTTTTTGCCTCAGAAGAAGACTCTATAGAACAGAAACAAGAGCACCTGTAGTCAGGATGTTATAGACAATCTCTCAAGAACTGTGATTTTTCAACATTTTTTATTGATGTGGAGAACTCAAGACAACTTCTAAGGGAAATGCAGACCTCCTAAGGTACTGTTATGTTGAAAGATTTTTCTCGTTTTTCATACACCTTTTGAAAGTAGCCTACCTACCAACCCTGGATTTAAAATCAGTGCTGTAGGAGGCTGACTTTTTCCAAAGAGGCAATAACTGCAGCTACTTGGGTTAGTCCCCATTAACAAAGACAAAAACATTTGAGGGGGGAGTATCTGGATCCAGTACAATCCCAAGCCAACTCTAGGGCCTTGTGTGCAACCTTCTTGCTCCATAATTCTCCAGGAGGAATTGTCCTGCTGAACAATAATCAGGACTGGCCCTGACACCAGTCCTTCCTTCCCAGTTGATCTCAAACTGAAAAACATTAACAGAAGGAGAATACACTGCTGGGGAAGGGAACTCTCCTTCTTTCCCCTTCAGCACTATCAATATCCTTGCAGTTTGCTAGCAGCCAGAGGAGAGTAAGATTTCCTATTTCCCAGGCACTATGGTTTTTTTCAAAGACAGTTTCCAGCCATCCTGAAGGAGATGATGAAAGTGTCAAGTCAAAAGAATACTTTATTGTCTGCACCATGGCATGTGCCCATGCTAGATTATATCTGTGGTGCTTGACTTCATGAGGGTGTCTGGCCCACTTATCCTGGGAAAGGGTCTTTTGTTCCCTAGGTCCTGTTCCTAAAATTCTTCTGGGTTGGTTGGTGCTTTAGTATTCATCCTGGCAGGTGTCAGCACCACTGACATTGCCTGTTCCCTGACAGCTGTGTGTCATTCTACCTTGACAAGACTTATCTTCACCTTAAAACAACCAACCAACCAACCAACCAACCAACCAACCAACCAACCAACCAATCAACGAACCAACCAACCAACCAACCAACCAATCAACCAACCAACCAACCAATCAACCAACCAACCAACCAACCATCCAGTTAGCCAGCCAGCCAGCCAGCACCAAAACACCATGGAGCTACCAGAAGCACTCAATGGCAACTGCAGCAGCATTAAATTCACTGCCTGTGTTTTGCAGTGCCACAGAACTTCCCATTCCACAGCAGGTTAATGCTGAGGGGCTGCTCAGTGCTGCCTTGGTGCCTTCCCAGCGCAGGACACCCTCTGATCCTTCTGAGAGGCTGTTTCTGCTGCATCCTTCATGTGTGAACGTGCTGAGCACCTTCTCCTGTTGGTGG
>VYXF01006703.1:122940-136491 GCA_013397295.1 Polioptila caerulea | reverse complement strand
GAACAAGGGCTGATGATCTTGAATCATCCTCCAGCTGCTTATACAATAATTTATCCATCTCTTCATCCTGGTTGGGTGTTCTGTAGGAGACTCCCACCCCAACGTCGACCTTGGTGGCCTTTCCCATACTCTTACCCGTGGCACTTGATCTTACTGTCATTAATCTCGAGTTCCGTGGTGTCCAGAGCCACCCCTCCACCTCTTCTCCCCCTCCAGTCTCTTGTGAAGAGCTCATGGCCACCCACTGCAGTGCTCCAGTCCTGCAAGTCACCCCAGCACGGATGTCTCCCTGCTGGTGACCATGTCATCTCCTTCCTGCTGTACCACGGCTCCAGCTCCTCGACTGTCACCCACTGTGTGCAGCACTTCAGCTGGGCTGCTGACTTCACCCTGACTCTGCCTTGCCACCCCTGGGCTCATCTCTGGAGTGCCTGCTCTCATCCCCTTCCCCCTTCAAACCTTTTAAAGCCCTCTCCATCAGCCCTGCCGACTCATGGGCTAGAATCCTTCTGCCCTGGTTAGGCAGATGGAGCCTGTCTGACTCAGGCAGGCCTGGTGCTGTAAAAATTGCCCATGGTAGAAAACCCAAAATTCCTCTGATGGCATGAGCCCTTAAGCCATTCATTGATAATGTGGGTTTTCCTATTCCTCGTATCATTCATCCTTGCTCCTGAAGGAACTGAGCAGAACCATGCCTGTGCTCCTGCCCCACCAATCAATCAATCCAGAACCCTGATGTCCTTTTTAGTGACCCTGGTACCCTTCTTGTCAACCTCATCACTGCCAACCTGGACAAGCAGCAGTGGGTAATAATCAGGGGGTGAGTTAGTCCAGGGAGTCCCCTGCTGATATCCCATACCTGGGCCCCAGGAAGGCAGCAAACTTCCCTGTGGAATGGGTCTGATTGACACAGGGCCCTCAGTTCCCCTCAGAAGGGAGTCACCTGCTACAACTACCCTTCTTTTATTCTTTATTTCCTGAGTCTGGGATCTGTCTGACAGATGAAGTGCACCTAGGGGACTCTCCAGACAGGTTTTTTTGTTTACAGTCATCTGCCTGAGCCTCTGGGCCCAGGGCCTTGTACCTGTTCTGTGAGGGCATCTGGGAAGGTGATTGGGGTCAGGAGGGAATTTTGCTTCCTCTTGGAGCAGGTATCCATTTCCATTCCCCCCATCTGCTAGGTCTCCTCCTTCTGCCTGATGGTAGGAGGGACAGGGCTCCTCTGACTCCTGCCGAGCTTCTCTCAGGGCTGCAAGGCTCTAACTCCACCAGCTGATTTCTCTTTGCTCTCCCTGATACTCCTTAGCCTTTCCACTTCTTGCTTAAAAGCCCTGCTACCAGACAGAGCAGATCATTCCCCTGCTCCCAGCACACAGGTGCCTTTTGCACTGTGCTCTGGCACTGCCCCCAGGCTCAGACACTCCCTGCAGCCAGGGGCCAGGACAGCTGTGTCCTTCCTGGGGGGTTCTGTTTGGCTTAGCACACTTTTGCTGGCAGCAGCAGCAATGCCTCTTGACCAATTGTAAACCACTTTCCGGAAAAATAAAAACTTAAAAAGCATCCCACAGCCAGCCAAAAGACACAACCCCCTATCCGGAGCGTGGCTGCAGCCCTCGTGCTACTCCCGCTGATGGGAACTGCCAGCACACTGCTGTGCCACGCCCTCACTGACACACCGATGGTCCTCCATTCCTGTTCACCTCGCTCCCGATAGCCGCTCCTAAACCGCCTGCTAATGGCCTGGAGATCATCCCTTGCTCGACTGAATGCCCCTTTTAATAGTCAGCCAAATAATCTTATTTTTGCTGGGTAGAGAACTGAGTATTATGGCTTCTTCTGTTATTACTGCTGCAGGCTAATGTGCCTTATTTTCCCAATAGAGTATTCTTAAAATTAAGACTTGTGATGCAGGATCAAGAGCATCTGCACTCTTGAATATTGCAAATCATCCCAAAAATACGTTCCTATGACCTAAGTTAGGATCTTTTCTGTAACTGAATGTAACGTGTCCAACAAAATATTAAATGGCACTAAAAATGTGCATCAACCTTCACTTTCCACTCCTAGTCACCTTATGATTTACTTGTGTTCATTTTGCCTATATTATCTCTAGGGTTACAGGCTATTTTTATGTCAAAAATTACTACTAGTTCATTTAACATTGCAGCCAAATAAATTCTACTTTCTAGTCTATTTGACAATATCCTCAATTAGTTTCCTGTGAAGGTGGAAAGGTAAGCCCAAGAAACTGAAACTAGAATAATATACTGAGCATTTCACCAAAGAGTATAACTTTCTAAAAGACAGCAGAAGAAAAAATATATTTTAATTCTTAGGCTGACTGTGAACTGACATCAGAATTTGTCGTACAGAAAGGTGTGTATCATCTTACAGATTCACTTTGAAATTATCCACTCATACAGTACGTGTATAAAGGAAGATTTCTTCCAGAAAGAAATATTAATTACCTACTTTATTAATTTGAAGTTTTAGCTTACTGACGGAGAACTGATAAAACCTGAAGCAATGTACTTGCAATTCAGTATGCACCTTGATAACTTCCAGAAGCTTAATTCAACTTACCAATCATGAAAATTATTTTAATTTTATTTACCTACAACCATACACATCTGAAAGTATTTTTTGAATACTAGACCACTGTTACCAAGAGCACTGAACTACGCTGATATCTGCAAGAATTTATCAGACCTTTTACTTCATGTTTAATCCTTATGCAGTCCTAGCAAAGTACCAATGGTCCCTGACATTCCCAAAATACTTCAGAAAGAAGAGATGTGACACTGTAAACTTAACAGTAGATCAAAATTCAGGACAAACAAGAGCTCTGCTCCTAGCTGTAAGTACAAGCCCATGTTATTAAACAAGCTGTTTCCATTTCTACTACTATAAACTGATTTCAAGGCACACAATCCTCTTAAGGTACACTTTTGCTAAACATGATAGAATTGAGTAGCAGTATACATTCCATCAAGTGCATTATGACACATGTCTTGAAAATTCAGTTGGTGGAATGCAATGTGCACTTTGAAACCTTCATAGAATCACGGTATAAGCTAAGTTGGAAGGGATCCACGAGGATCATCGAGTCCAGCTCCTGTTCCTGCACTGGACAACCCGAAGATTCACACCATGTCCCCAAGAATGGTGTCTAAATGCTTCTTGAACTCAGACAGCCTTGGTGCTTGTGACCACTTCCTTGAGGAGCCTGTTCCAGCATCACCTCTGGGTGAAGAAATGTTTCCTCATCTTTAACCTGAACCTTCTTAAACTCAGCTTCATGTTGTTACCTTGTGTCCTGTCACACAAGAACAAAGAGTTCAATTCTTGCTGCTCTGCTTCCTCCTGTGAGGATGCTGAGGACATGCCAAGGTCTTTCTTCCCTCAGTCTCCCCCACGCCAAACAAACCAAGTGATCTCAGCCACTTCTCATAAGGTTTTCCCTCCAGATCCTTCACCATCCTTATGGCCCTCTTCTGGATTGTTAATAGCTTAACGTCTTTTTGATATTATGGTGCCCAAAACTGCACACAATACTCAAGGTGAGACCACTCCAGTGCGGAGCAAAGCAGGACAATCCCCTCCGCTGACTGGCTGGCACTGCTGAGCTGGATGCCCCCAGCTACCAGGGCATACTGATATGGAGCATGGCACTAACAAAAAACCCCAAGTCCTTTCCCACAGCACTGCCTCACAGCCTCTCATTCCCTAGTCTGTACACACAACCAGGTTTGCCCCATTGAACTTGAAAAACAGAGGACTCCGAGAATAGATGGCAGGATCTGTACCAATAGAAGCACCTAAAAGAAACATGGTTTTTACATTTAAGGTAGATACACTTTAAATGAAACAAGCTCGCACTGAAGGATGAGATTATTTCTGATTTCTTAAAGACCTGTATTTTTGAACCTGATGTGTGCAGACCTTTACAAGGTTTTCTAGTAAAGACATAGATTGTTAAGTAGTTGTGGGTTTGCTTTCTTAGTTGCTTTCTCTTGTGTGATTACCCTCAGGTTAGAAACCACTCTTCTAAAGGACACATACCGAAAGCTACATAAGAACACCAGTCCTGATCAAACCTACAAAATCCCTGTAAAGTTTTACAGCTAGGTATTGAGACACCCAGTTGTAATCCCTTCTTAAATGTTTACTTCTGTCAGAGCTTGAAACTACTTTTCCCATAATTAAGGCTAAGGTGAAAACCTGACAGCACGTAGGAAGCACAGCTGTTTGGTAACAAAAATGGAAAGAAGACAGTTGCACATGAAGAGATTTCAAACTTTTCACAGAGTTTAAATATTATCCTGAACTGGCACAAAAGTAGGCCAACATTGCCTACAGCAATTAATTATTTTGGATTTAACTATGGAGCAAGAGATTAAAACAACTGCTCCTTCTTCTCTCAGTCTATGTCACATTCTGACTGTAACAATCTTGACATTCAGCACCCTTCCCAGAGAATTAGATAACAGCTACATAAGATTTGTGGTGCTTCTTCTGAAGTTTTCACGCAAACTTCACAAAACTCAAGTCAATCATTACATATGACCACCTTACAAAACTTGAAAACTAGCATTTTTTCTCCCCTAGAAGTCAGCTTCAATCATAGTATAAGCCTAGCTCCACCTACCATGGTCTTGCACTTCACAGGACTGAGTCTTGTCCAGGGTCTCCTTTATACTTGGAAGCTCCACCACTAGAGTAGGCAGATAAACCTGTAGCTATAATAATGGTGGGAATGCTCCTGCTTCAAGGCAGCCTGCATATTTTCTGCTGATCAGCCTGATTTAACTTTGCAACTTAATAAATTATTTCCATTAAGGACTGACACAACTGATACAGCTTTACCGATAATATCACTGCTCTGCTATATGTTAATAAAAATATTTCCAGAAAAATGAAATGTATAGGTATCTTGTTGAAAATACAGAAAGGATAGAAGTATTTATCATGCAAAAGCTGAAAATCCTGTGAAAGAGAACGAGTTCCTTTGGAGTTCTGCAATGGAAAATAAACGTATTTTAGAAGAGCTGCTTGATGAAAGCAGTAAATCTGTGTATCTGTTTTTCAAAAAATTCACGCTGAAAAAGTATGAAAAGACTTTGTCTTTCATGGAAACGTTTAATATCACTAATGGAAACATGACCTAAACATTCACAAGAGAAAGGTGCACCAACTCATTTCATCACACATACTGATTGGCGTTCTGCCTAAGCATTACTTAACTATGTCTTTATTCAGGCCACATAGTTGCCAAAATCCCATTTTTTTCACCACTCCTTGAACAGAAAACAAGTCAGCTAGCTACAATTTCACTTCCTTGCTGTAAAATCTCTGCTGATTTTGGAGTTTGCTACTGTTCTCATTCTTTTTCAATGGAAACAATTATTAAGGCTAGTGATAATTCAACTTCATTCTGCTGTGCAATAAATTTTGGGTTTTTTCCAAACCACTAAAAAGGAAAAAGAAATAAATGTATACATACAGGTAGATTAGCTGTAGCTTTAATTTCAGCTACATGAAAATGGCTGGTACAAAAGTTTATTAAGAATTGAGAGTCTTAACTTTTGCATGTAAACCCAGAAAGGCAAGAAAAAGCTGCTGAAGGTTTTATTTTTAAAAAGCTCATGATGAACTCATTGAAACACTCCCCCTATTCCAATTTTTGTCTTCTTTTTAACAATTAGTACCATTCTTTGAATTGCAGCAACTTACAAGTGCTTTATAAACAACCATCTGCCTTATTGTATCTTTTCTGCTTTTCACTGTTTATCAATTTAAAAATGTAAAACACATTTATCAACAACGTAACAAACTCCCATCTGGGTTTATGAGATGCTCATCATTTCTTTCAAGAATCATGTTAACAGTAATTATAAAACTATCTCTGAACCTTTCGAGAACTGTCATGTTACTCTGATGAACCAACCTACTGCCAATTGCTGCCTGCAAACTACAAGAGTTCACTGAAGCACATCTGACATAATCATTCCACTAAAAAGTCTTCACAAACACCAGATTTTGAAAGCTGATTTAGCATATGCAAATGAATATACTGCATGTAATGAAGATTCATATTTAAATTTCTGTAGGTACTGTTAAGTAATCCTGAATCCTAGCTGTCCATTTACTTCACTCAGAAAAAAGAAATGCTGAAAATTAACACACTGTTAAAAGCTCAAACCTTCATAAAATAACAAAAACCGTACACATACATTATTTATTTTTTTTTTAGCTGCCTCCACTAACTAACTTTCTCTATTAACAAAAACATGGATCCAAAAATGGGAAAAGTAAAAGGACTGGAGCTTTCCAGAAATTTATTGCTTAGAGCTTAGGAACTACTGTTAGAGAGAAATTCAGTATCATGCCCCAATTTTAATTGTTTTACCTAATTTGTTTAAAGTCTTCTTTGTTGTTTTTCTATTTCACACTTACCTAGCAAAAAATTGAAAATAATCAAACCAATACGAAAAAAACCCTATAACAAATAAGGCATGGAATCCTGAAGTACTGCATTTTTAACTGTTTTTGTTGTCCATAAAGTGATAGGGCTCATTTAGGCTCTTCCTTCATCTCGTACACTCAAGATTCTCTGTTCCACATAGATTCTTCTCTATGTAGTAGAGAAATGAGATCATACCATCACACATTTTAAAGATCCTGGCTAATCTCTCTCTTCTGCCTACCTTTATATTTCTGCCCAAACACTGCAAGTCTAAATCCTTTCTGTGAAATTGACTCTACGGAAAATTTTGGTAAAGCAAAAAACCTTCTGCAATATTCATTAGTAGATAAGTTAATATTTGTACCTGGAGGGGGTATGACTGGGACCCAGAGGTTATTCTATACCACCTCACATCATTGCCAAGCCAGGAGGAAGGGACTCTCCTGCAGGGAGGTGGGGGTCTCTTCTGGTTAGTGTACCATGGCTGCCCTGGGGTCAGGTCAAGCTCCACAGTGAGCATTTTATATGTAAATCACTTTTTCATACACTTTTGTTACTAACACTACTGCTGTTACTCTATATTTAAAAAAAAAACAACAAAACAAAACAAAAAACAACCTATTTTTTTTGCCCGTCACTCTTCAATTTCTTCAGTAAACTGTTATATTTTTTCACTTACATCTACTCATATCAGTTTCTCCTTATTGGTTAAATTAAGGGGAGGTAGCTCATTTTACAGTGTCCTTAAATTATCATAAACCAAGACAATAACGATAACTGAATCAGCTACATATCCACTTTCCATTACAACAAAACTGTTCTAAAGTAAAACCTATTTATATACACTTATAAACACTGATGACTCAGTGTCATTTCACTAAAAACTCTTCCAAGAGGTCTATTGGCAAGACCCTGGATTACCGTCACCTTTAGGGGCAGGTTAAAACAGGGTATTTCAGGGACCCCAAAAGTCATTTATCATGCAATCATTTATCATGGGCTTTTGGAGAGCTGCTATGGAGGNTGTGGAGAGTGAAGACTGACAGGCGACTATCATGGCCTGAAAAATTCACACCATCACTGAGTGCTGCTGTGCCAGATGTCCTGGAACTTCAGTATGAACTGGAGTCCAAGGAAGCAGAGTGGTGCCACCACTGATGCTGCAAATGTGTTTTTCTCCATGTCTTTAGCCATGAGTGCAGACCAGTTTGCTGCCACCTAGAAGGGCACTAAGTACACCTGGAACTGGCTGTGCAAGGAGTGGAAATCCAGCCCCACTATTTGCCTTGGACTGACCCAGACTGCAGTGAAAAAGGTTTAGGCTCTAGAATACCTACACTGATGACATCATCACATGGAGGAACACAGCAGAGAAGGGGGAGAACATAATTCAAATCCTTCGGACAGCCACTTTTGCTGGTGAAGTGAAGTAAGGTCAAGGGATCTGTCCAGGAAATTCCTTTTTTGGGAGTAAAATGGCAAGATGGACATAATTGGATTGCAATGGACATACTCAACCAAGTAGCAGCTATGTCCCTGCCAATCAGCAAGAAGGAAACACATGCTTTCTTAGATATTGTGGGGTTTTGGAGGATGCACATTCCAGATTACAATCAGATAGATTGTGAGTCTTCTCTATCATGTGACCTGGAAGAAGGACGATTTTAAGTTGTGTCCTGAATGACAAACTTTTGAACAAATCAAGAAAGAGATAGTTCATGCAGTAGCCCTGGACCCAGCCAGAAGAGGAGAGGATGTGAAAAATGTGGTCTAAACTGCAGCCAGGGAGAATGGTCCTTCCTGGAGTCTCTGGAAAAGTACCTGAGAATACCAGAGGATGAACCCTGGGGTTCTAGAGTTGTGGATACAAAGGATCTAAGGCACACCACATCACAAATGAAACAGATTCTAGCAGCTTATGAAGGGGTTTGAGCTGCTTCCAAAGTGATGGGCAGAGCTCCTCCTGGCACCCTGACTGCCAGTGCTGGGTGAGATGTTCAAAGAAAAAGTCCCTGCCACACATCATATCACTGATACTATGTGGAGTAATTGGATCACTGATCACACAGAAAGCTTAAACAGCAAACACCAGCTTCCCAGGGAATCTTGGAATTCATCATGACTCAGCCCTAAGGCAAAAAATGTGGCTTATCATCAGAAGAAGAGGAGGGGGAAGTTACACGGGCTGATGAGGTCCCATCATATAATCAGCTACCAGAAAATGAATTGCAATATGATCTCTTCACTGATAGCTCCTGCTGTATGGTTGGGCTATATTGAAAACAGAAAGTCCCTATACAGAGTTCTACAGAGCAAATTACAGAAGCTATGAGGGACAACGTGCATCTAGTCAGGTTGCTGAGCTGAAAGGCATCCACCTGGCTTTAGATATCTTTGAGTGAAAGAAGTGGCCAGTGCTCTATTCTACACTGACTTGTGGATGACAGTAAATGCACTGCAGGGGTGGCTGGACCAATGGAAAAAGACCAACTGGCAGGACAGAGGTAAACCTGTCTGGGCTGCTGAATTCTGGCAAGACCTCACTGCCCAGGTAGAGAAGCTGGCTGTAAAAGCACGTCACGTAGATGCACACACACCCCGGAGCTGGGCTGCTGAAGGACATCACAACAATGGATAGGTGGATTGGGCTGCCAAGATCAAAGTGTCTCAGGTGGCTCTGGACTGGCAGCATAAAGGTGAATTATTGCTGGTCAGTGGGCCCATGATACCTCAGGCCATCAGGGAAGAGATGTAACAATACAGGTGGGCTCATGGCTTACCTATGGGGCGCATTTAATGATGGACACTATTTCCCAGGTGATCCATAGCTGTGAGGCAGGCACTGTGATCAAGCAGGCCAAGCAGGTACAGCCCCCAGTGTGGTGGACGATGGTCGAAATACAAATAGTGGGAGGTCTGGCAGGTTAATTACATCACAGCCATGCAAGCCCACCAAGGCAGGCCCTGAGTGCTGACAGTGCTGTAAAGCATCACTGGATGGCTGGAGATGTACCCTGTGTCTTACACCACTGCCTGGAACAACATCTTGGGCCTAAAAAGCAAGTCCTGAGACAACATGACACCCCAGAAAAAAATGAGTTATACTAATGCCAAGATGATTTTTTGCCTTTTCTTTTATATAGCTTTTATATAACTTTTATGTATCCTTAGTAATTTTTTAGCATGCATGCTTGTAATTCCTTGAGTCTGATAACTTAGCACAGCCCTGGTAATTTGTTAGGCCCGGAGACCAAACATCCCAGAGGCCTCATAGTAGGAGGCTGGAAAACCCTACACTATCCTGGGAAGCCAAGGCCCCCTCTAGAACATTTTGGGTAAATCTGGCCCATCCAGAGGGGAATTCCTTGAACAGGGAAATAAGCCATTCATCCAGGCCTCCTATTGGGGCATGTTTGTTAGATATGCTGATTTGTGAAGTCTATAAATTGTATATGCAATCTATCATGTGTGTGTATTGCAGTGCATCCCACCTTGGTGAAGTGGTGCACCAGTAAGGATCCCTATTAAAATACCAAAGTAAAACCCCTTATCCCTTAACCATATCCTTAACCAGGAAAAGACATCAATACAATGGGACTGATTTCAAAAATAGCCTCAGAGACACCAGGGCCAGAGAGCACGGTGTTGAGTGGGTATTGTATTTCCTGTCATGCACTAGCCTCTGGGAAAACTGAAAGGGGCAAAGGACCATTAAAAACCACATTGAAAGCAATGGGTGGCGGGAACTCCAAACACCAGGATCTAAATTTATTTGAAGACTACTTGATTACTTAACACTACAGGCTTCAGTCTAGCTGGTCCTGCCCAATCAAAACCCCCACTTACCACAGAAGGGACAGAGTGAGCTTTGTGCATATGAGGAATCTGTTCAGGATGACACTTTGGATAGTCCCGCCTCCAGCAAAGGCAAAGCCATCAGTGGGATTGGTTTTGTTTTAGGACCTGAGTGCATTTCATGGGTAATGCAGATGGATGGGGAAACGTGATGTGTACCTCAAGGAGAGGTACAATTCTGAATATTTTTTGTGACACTGACTCCACTGTAAAATTTTGCTAAAGCAAAAAGCCTTCTGCAATATTCATTAATATATGGGTGTCCTGATTCCAGACAGGACAGGGTTCGTTTCCACAGAAGCTGCAGCAGGGGCATTGTGAGGACCCGGAGGTTATTCTGCACCTCCCTGTTATTTTCCGCAAACAGAGAAGGGCTCACTTCTGGAGCAAGGGAGCCTGGCTGCATGGGTCAGACCTCCATGGTAAGCCTTTTGAATGGAAATCACTCCCTTGCTTTTGTATACTCTTGATATTAATATTTTTGCTGTTTTTGTTAATTTTCTTATCTCATTGCTGTTTCCAATAAGTTATTCTCATCTCAACCCATGATCTTGACTTTTTTTGCCCCCAGTTCTCATCTCCATCCTATCCCAGCGGAAAGAAGAGATGGAGAGGGAAAGAAGGAAGCATGTCACAATTTGGAATGCCTCAGTGGGAACACTGAACTGGAGAGTACCACTCCTAAACCACCATAATGGGCATAACTTGCAGAGAAATACCATTATCAAAGGAGATCACACAAAACAGAAATTACCCACTTTCAAAAATAAGTACAGGGGAGATATTTCAACCAGATGCTTTTAATCTTCCTCTGAAACAGTAGTTTTAGTGAACCCTTTTGCTACCTCCATGGAAGTTCACTTTTTTTTGACTGTAATATAAGACACTGAAAAAATGCAAATCACACATGCTCCACAGACACCTGTTAAGTATTTGGCATCTCATGTCTGAACAGAAAAACATCTTCAATAGCCCAAGCCAAGCAGGCACTCCAGAAAGGCAAATGTTAATGAATCTAATGATACATTACATCACTATAAATTTACTTTGTTGACTCAGTAAAAATAATTTTTCCAATCACTAAATAATCAATAGCAAATACATTATAAGAAGTCAAAGTACACGAACAATTTTGCTAGATCCATGGTGCGCAGCATATACTTTGCATTACATCAAAGCCTTGCTAGCCAGAGAAAATCTGGAATGTTCAATGATGAACTGCAAAGAAACTAAAACTAAGAGTGTAAGGATTTCTACTAATCATCTGCACACTGAATTTGAAACTTGATCCTGCAGCCCTTATTCACAAGATCAGACCTATTGAGTTTATTCACATGAGCTTTGGCTGCAAGATTGGACCTTAAGTACTATCAGGTGCACGTGCAGCCTATCATCAGATTTTGGGTTATTCATGCAAGAAGCTACCCTTTCAAATGCAGACTACTTAATGCTTCCTTCTTCATTAACTTACATGTCCTCTTCTGCTGCTCTATGATTCCATTTGTGCTATGTAAATAGCCTCTCAGTCATCAAAACAAATAATGATCTTTGCAACCAAGGAGGAAACTAGCAGCAGGTGAACGCTTATTTTTTAAATCATGTTGAGACCAAGCTGTTCTTTAACTTAAAGGAGATCTGGAAAAAAAAAATCCCATTTTACTACTTAGCCATCTTAATTACGGGTTGTCAAGGTCATAATTCTACATACTTATCCCACACACACTGCTCAAATACTAACCTTGATGGCAATCTACTTTATGATGAGCTGGACCTATCACTGTGAACATACTTTAAAGCAGTTTATTTAGTGGAATAAGACTTCTCTGATGACATAATATTAACTGTATTTTATCATACATGAAACCAGGAATTTCTGATTTAAGTGTTCTATTTCTTTGCTTTACATATCTGTTCTACATTAAAACAAAATATTATAATATGGTGACTGCAAAAAAACCATCTCAATTCTTTTGCTACCTGCTTACAGACTTCTGCGGGTCAGACAGGCTTCAATTACAAGACATGGCATTAACTTGAACAGGATCACATCAGAGACATTTATGTCATGGTCCACATTATAATCTACATATTTACAAATCCTCTTTGAATTTTGCAAGACATTGGTAGAGAAGAAAACTGTCAGTACAGGTAAAAGTCTCTTCATCAGTGATGGCACTCTCAAAAATATTAATGTCAGTGTTCAAAGGCCTCCAAGTAATCAACAAATTATAAATGCCTTTAGGCTGTAAGATACATGCAAAGCGACAGACAATATCTGCCTTCTGATGCTAGGGATACTCTGGATACCACGTGAGTGTGGAAGGAGAAAGTCAACTCACACTTTTTCATATAAAATCTCATTATCAACACAACCTGTGTGACTGGCAAAATCAAAGGTAAAAGGTAAAGTCCCAGCAACAGATACTAGTAGTACTTTCTTTGTAATTCCAGCTAATTTTTATGTAATGATAAGGCAGGGGCTGAAACTGACTGTTGGCAATTTCTGTAGTCATAGTATCAACTGTAAGTCCAGTACAAATAATAAGCACACACATCCACTTAAAATGCAAGGAGGCACATATCACGTGAGTCTAATTTGCAATTTAATCTTGAATACAAATCTCTGTAACTCAAAGCTAGAAAAAAAAACTTAAAATGAGACCTTGAACTGTAATGGTATGTCTGCAACAACTAAACTGTTTTAACAAAATTTTTCTCAGTCATACTTCATACTTGCCACATGGATTAATCGTCAGTTCAAAGCAGCTGCAACACTATGTTCTATGCACTTCTGTTGCCATTTTAATTTTTAAAAAGCAAATGGAGAGGCTCTCCACAAAATTCAATGCCACAATAGCAATGACTGAACCAGTATCACAGAATTATGAACAGTTCACTAAATTGTCTATTAACAACACATATCAAAAGGCTGCAGAAAAAATTGTGTGCCTGAAATAACTGATCAGTGAATGAAGAATAAAGAGACGTAAGGAGAGGAGACGCGGGCAAACCATTTTGATTTTTGAAGAATCAATTTCCACACAACCACAAAAAACGGCAGAACATCACAGATAGTGTATTCACGACTTTTATCAGCAAAAAAAACCCCTGGATAACCAAATTGAAATTTATTAATGCTCCAGGAAAGAGAGAATGATGCTGGTACCATAAGGCCAGGGAGTACACTCACTTCTTAAAATCAGTAAGACACATATATATATATATATATA
>VYXF01006703.1:109340-122908 GCA_013397295.1 Polioptila caerulea | reverse complement strand
TTGTATACATATATATATATATATACACACATACAGTTGTCTTATACAGGATGCAAATACCCTTTAAAAATTAGAAAACCAGCATGCAATGACTGAGCTAACAATGGAAAGGGAATACATAAAATAATTTTGTTCAGTGATACAAATATAGCTACTTCATCACTGGATGACCAGCTACATAATAGAACCCTAAATGCACATTAAAGAACTCCTGCAACCAAAGGATGATGTTTCAAAGCAAAGGCCTAAGGCAAGATTTTACTATACCACTTTACAAATCATTTGAGCGACTGCCTCTTAAGCTACCACATTTTGCTAAACACATCTTCACCTTAGACTACAAAACAGCTAATCAGAGGGTGATACACCATTCTAATACTATAATACTATTCAATGTTTGCATCAGTGACCCACTAATTTATGGCAGAAAATGAGATTTTAGTTATGTGAATAAATGCCAAAGATCAGCATCTCCTGTGCAGCCAAACAACTACATAAAAATCAGACAATGGAACATCTATAAATCTGTGGCTGGTTGGAACAACTATGTGGTTGTTTCACACACCTGGTAGGGTGTTCTGAGCACCTAGCAGAAACAAGACTGAAACACAGGTGAGTTTTTTTCTCTAAAAACACAAAACAGACAACATAAAACAATTCTCTGTCAGATACCTGACCTTAAGCCTTCTTTGCCTTTTACCTACCAATATAAATGAAGAGCATTTTCAAAGATCATTCAAACTTGAACATGGAAAATGACTATAACTAAGGGAAAATTACTATAACTAAGGCAAAATGCACAACACAGATCATAGACAGAAGATCCTTGCTCCCAGAACAAGTACACCAAAAAGTCACAAGAAGTTGCTCATACTACTGTGGGCTGAAGCTATTTTCACACACTTTGCAGATGCACAGAATGTGAAATTGGCCGTGTATTTCCAAATAAGCATAGAAAAGTGTGGTGGCACAGGAACCCCATATTGCTCTTTAGAGTCATGTCTTGTCCAACTCACTTATTTGGAAAATGGGAATATCTGAACAATGTAGACTCAAACAAATGTCCATACACACAGGCCATGCAACAGTATTTCCACTCCAAAGAAATGTGCATCAAGTAACTTGGACAATGTAGCCACAGTAACACCCCCTGTCTACGCAGAGCACTATCCCTTTTTTTGGAGAAGTATATACAAAGTGAAAAGATGTGAGGAGCACCTGCAGTAGCCCCACCCACTGTCTACTCCCTGCCATAGTTCTTGCAGGGCTGAGGAGAAGATAGAAAGAAAGCTTCATCAGACCCTGGTAGCAAAGCCCTGGCGGGACAAACAGCTGGGCAGCTCCAGCACATTCAGCAGAGTCCAGGCTGACACAAAAATCAAACAGTGGCTAAGCAAGTAAGCACAGAGCACCTCCAGAGGGCTGGAGCATCTCTCCTGTGAATACGGGTTGAGTTTGGGTTGTCAACCCAGAGAAGAAAATGTTCCAGGGAGATGTTACAGCTATTGCCAGTAAAGGGGCTATAAGAGAGCTGGAGAGGGACTATTGACAAGAACATGGGAGTGACAGCACAAAGGGCAAGCTTTAAACTCGGCAAAATCGAGCAGGTTTAGATCAGATGTCAGGAAGAAATTCTTGACTGTGAGGGTGGTGAGGCACTGGAAGACTTTGCCCAGAGAAGCTGGCCCCATCCCTGTCAGCCTTCAAGGTCAGGGCTTCAAGTAACCGCATGTAGTAGAGGGTGTCCCTATGGCAAGGGGTTGGAACTAGATGACATTTAAGGTCCTTTCCAACCCAAACCCATTCCAGGACTGTATGGTTAAGACACTTGTCTTCCTTAGGCACCACCATGCACAAACAAGCCCTGCTTTCCTGCAGATGGCTATACATCTGCCTGCTGATGTAAAGAAGTTAACTGACTTCTTATTGTGAGCACAGTTTGTGTGCAACAGCTTTTACTTTACCCATTAAACTGTAACTCAGCCTGTGAATTTTTCACTTTTACCCTTCTGATTCTCTTCCCTATCCCACAGTGAGGAGTGAGCAGGTAGCTATGGGGGCTTGAATTGCATATGAACTACCAGTAGCATCCAAATATGTAATACACCAACAGATATTTAATCAATTCAACTTCAGATTTCTATTTTATTTAGTGGTTCCTGGTATTTCCTGGTAACACGAGACAATCAACCAAAGCATTTATCCTCAGCCAAAAAATAAAATCTCACAGCTTTGTAATCCTTGAGGTGACTAAGGTTAAAGAAAATACTGCCTTGTATAATATACTGACTTATGCAGGTAGATGATATTCTATTATAGAGATACACTAAAGTCAAACAGTAATCTAAATCACATCCTAAGCTATATAGCAAACAACAGAAATTACTGTTAGAGCATTAAAATGCAGTAAATCCTGAAATACCTTTTATTAAATGACTGAAGCCTCACTAAAACTTTATTAACATACGTAAAAGTATCACTTCTACAGGGCAACAACAAAACCCATAGCACATCAACACACACAAACATATATACATACATATACATCCACATAAATATCTAGATATGTATACACACCAACATATATACACACACACACACACACACACACATAGATGTATGCACACACATATACATGCACATACACAAATTATGTACCTCTCCAAGAGCCTCATAGCGCTTTTGGTTCCATCTATGCAAATCTTCACGATAATTAAAAACAAATGGCTCCCCAGTTTTAATGTGTCTTAATTGTCCTTCTGTAAAAGAAACAAAGCCATTACAGTTAATATTCTCCTTCATTAAAAGTAAGACACATTCAATTGCTGAAAATTTTAAAATAAGTTGACACCTAAAAATCAAGCTATTATGAATTCTTCCTCTCTTTTGTTTATAGGCTTTTTAACAGAAAACAACTGTAGCATAAAAAACTGCATTTTATCATACACACTGCTAGATTAAGCTAAACAGAAATTATGACAGTGAAACTGCAGGCAGATATCAAATGTTGAACTGCTTCACAAGACATATTTATGTCTCAACTGCTATGAATTAACACTGAAATGTAAACATTGGCAGTTAATATTTGATCTGCATTCAAGGTGACTGAATTGTAGCTACAAATCCTCTACTTCAAAACTAACTGCATTGTAAAGAAACACAAATACAAAAGGGGTTGGAAGCTGGAAGTAAGGGAAAGATTTATTTTCAAGCCTAACAACTTTCTAAGCCAATCTGAAAAGAACCATGTCCACAGTTAGGGAAAATATTTTGACTCCAAGGCATACTGAAATCAAGTAAGACATCCTGGATTTAGGGTACACTGAGATTACAACAGTAGAATAAAGCAAAATCCTTGTTCTGAGCAAAACCACATGCTACTCTTACATTCCATTGTAACTTCCTGTAGTTGGCCTTGCTTACAGCCAAAGTTACCAGCACACCCAACCATTGGTTGAAGATATGGACTGCATTAAAACAATGATGATAACAAAATGGCAACCAGTAGGAAACCAACTACAAAAACAAATATTTTACCAACATTTCAGTCTATCAGATAAAACACAAGTTATGATATCAGCATTATAAATCAGTAATATACAGGGCAGTATATCAGTGAAACATTAAAAACAGGGATATGTGCAAGTACACTTTGAATGCTTAAATGTCTGCACAATGAAACAAAGGTTTCCCTGTAATGTTTCCTCTCGAATATAAGAAAACTGCTTGGTTCATGTATTTACAGAACTTTTATACTTTGATTCCTGATGCTTTAAATAAAATATTTAAGATCCGATGTCTATATTAGTTATGCTAATCTTCTGATTTAACTTATACCATGAAAGTATTTCTCCACAGTTTCCTATCTCTTTGTTGGGTTCAAACATCATCCTTCTCACATTTTTCCTCACAACTTTACTTTCAGCAGCTCCTTCTGAAATACATACTCTTCAGATATGCCATTCAACAGTACATGAACTGGCTCTCACCACAAGTAACAAGTATCTGCTATATTTTTCCTTTGACTTTCTGGAACCCCTGCCTTACTCAGATTTAAATAATCTGACAAAAAACTTCTGTACTTTTCCACCATAAGAAGGAGCATGATTAGGACATAAAAATACATGACTGAACATTTGAATTAAATGCACAAAAGCAAAATGGCGACTTCTTTGCTTTGCTGACCCTTAGCATATGTAATAGCTCCATTCTATGGAAATCACTCAGGCTGTGAGGTTAGTAATGGAATATTCAGTAACATAATTCATTCCCCAAAATTCAAATTTCAGCCCTTTTTATCAGCCGCATATGAACCATTAACTCTGAAGTCAGTAAGGAAGACAGTAGACACTGTGCAGATCTAAAAATAAGGAGCTGAAAAGTGACAGAGCTGAACTCCTTCCATCAAAGAAAGAGCATCACTTTCATGACACTTTTAGTCTCTAAGTACCTTCCTGTGAAAGCCATCAGGGTATTAAAAAGCTAAGTGTTGCATAAATGACTATCATTTAAAGGAAAGCTTTTTTTTTTTTCTTTAAAAGTGGAAGATGTAAAGCAGGCAGATTTAGAAACCAAAGTTCCTCTGTTCACAGAGCAGGCACTGCAAAGAAGTAAAATTGTAAACATTCCCATTTGTTCTACAGGTTTTAAACAATCTTGAAAGAGTCACTTCCTGCAGTCTGGTATTACCTTAGCTCAGAGGTTCATTTCTCACCTGCATTTTAAAATGCATGCACTGGAAATTATAAATACTAAGTCATTTAACACAGAGACTGAGCTAGCTGGAAGTGCTTGCTTGCAGTCATCACACACTTGGCTGCAATGCAAAATTATGTTCCACACCAGAAGAGACAGTCTATCACATTCCTTATTCTTCTATCTATATACATAGATGTTTTCCTATTGGTATTAATGGAATAGTTGGGACAAATGATTATCTGGAAAACAACTTCTTCCATAGCCATGAAAATGAATCAGGAAATAAAACATTCCTTCAATGAGTGACCAATCTTTAATTCTGATTTTTAAATGCTACAGAAATTACAGTCAGAATTTCTGTATCAACACTTCTGTAATAGAAAACAGGAAGTCATAAAGTAGGCCCAGTACAAGTCCACAACATCGTGTGAAATTAGGGATTTTTTGTGAAAATTGTAAGACATAAAAAACAGGTCTTAGATTTACAAGTCTATCAGCAAAAAAGTTTAAAATTTCATTCGTAACAGGAAAGTATGAAATTTTAATAGGGACTCATAAGGTATAATTCAACTTCTGATAACCTCTCAACATTATTTTAAGTATAGTCTTTACAAAGCACGTATAACTTACTTTCATTAAAAATGTACTCAAATCCTTCCAAAGTATCAGGAAATTCAAGTGGTGGCTCATCTTTTTTCATTAGTTCATCCAAATCTATTCTAGACAATAAATCTAAAAAAGGAAAAGAAAAAATTACATAATGCATGCTGTGTCTTTTATTTTCCTTGTAAAACTGAGAAAATGTGGGGGTTTTTTGCTATGCACACTCATTTATTTATTTGCCTACCAACTTATCTCTATGTTAAACTAAAAATGTTCAGAGACAGGGAAGTCACCAAAGACATAGTGATTTGTTTCAATGATTCATTACCTCACTGTTAGAAAAAATAAGTCTCTGGGTTATGCATCACAATTTTACATAGTTCTCTAGCTTCAGTTTCAAATCATTGATAGCATCTTGATTGTCTTGAGGAGTTCAGATTATATAATGCACATCATCTCACTGGCATTTACCAGCTGTGTAACCACACCAGTCCTCAGCCTCTTCTCTGATACTCAGACTGTTAGACCCAAATCCTTCTTTTAAACACCTCCTTTAGAAGCTCTCAAGTTAGAGAAAATTCCCATCCATTTTACAGCAAGCCATGATATACACATCCTTTTCAGATCAGGAGTGTAGGGCCTGGTACAGCCGGCAGTCACTAATGCAAGTACACCAAAATTAGCATAATCTACATTCTTTACCCTAGATTTAAGGATTTACATTTTACCAGAGGCAAACTTGTGGGGATATCTTTACATCTACATGTAACTACCAAACAATTACTGCATACACAGGTAATAGTGTACAATGATGTCTCCTCTCCTCCTTGCATATCACCCACACAATGCTGTGCTATGTTTCTAACATATTTTCTCATTATTAATTGAAAAACAAATGAAGAAATAATTCACCAGGATTGTGCCAAAATATATTTTCCTACTTCATTAGATAAAATTGAAGACCACACAAACATTCTGTTCAGGAATGCTAAACTGACTTTGAACTATTATTATTTCATAAATCAAGATACTATGTGTTACCAAGGAAATACATTAACTGTTCTAAGTATATTGATTTTTACCTTTATTATTATCCAATGCTATAGCTCAAAGAAAAGAAAACAGTTTGAAAAGACTGATTTAAGTTTCATTTGGCATTAACTACATTTCCATCTTTGTATTACTTAAAATAATTATTTTTGTATTTTGTACCACTATTGGTCTTGTTGCCAGTAGGTTACCCACAAACTCACCTATGCTTAGGATTGACACATTCAACATTTTGACATTTCTATTGTTTAAAATTTACTGAAAATTATCTTCAACATTCTGACCTGCTCTTCTACAACTCTTCAAGTTCACTTTACATTTATTCCAGCACCCATGATTGTTGCCAACTCCTCCTTCTGAGTGATTCCACTGGGCAAAGCTGGAGGATCAAAAGCCATCTGGTATGGTTGCTGAAATTCAACATCTTTCCAACAAGTATTATGGTTTCTGAGTATCTCTGTGATATCTAAATGTCTATATAACACCAGATACTGACTGGATTATTCTAAATCCAGCTTTCTCAGCCACAGCTCACTTTTACATCACATCTGTTTAATAGCAAGTCCCATGAAATTCAATTCATGCAAGAAATCATGTGTTCTTGTGCACTGTCCTTTGAAAGTTCTGCGGAAGATCCTTAGGTTCTCAACCAAATGATATGGAAAAAGAAAATAATTTTGTCAAAGAAGTCTCCCACAACAGGATGTAAAAAGTGTATCCTTTCGTCCTCTCTACTTTGATAAAATCAAGGTAGCAAACAGCCTTTAGCATATCTTTCTCCCCTTGGTGAAGAGACTCCAGACTCACTGCATCCTGAGAATTTAATTTCACACCTTCTTACTGTGATCTATTTGGAGATGTATTTACACTGAAGTGTCACTTACTATACAACAAAATATCCATGTCCCCTGGTATCAAGGACCATAGTATATGAAGTATATTATGCTTATCCACAGTAAGTACAGCTTGTCATGATTTAGAGCTTTCATCAGTCACTAAGGAAGACTGTATCTGTTCTGAGCTGCAGCCACTGACACGGCCACTTTCTTGTTGTGTACCTTTTCAAATTAAAATTACCTAAGGTGTCTTACAACTTGGCGATTCTTTCCAAATCTGATCTACCATTCTCACCTGTCCTAGGACATGACCTAATGTCTTGGACTTTCCAACTCAATTTGAGACAGTTCAACAGAACTGAAAACTAAGTGATCTGCAGACCTTCTATAGCAAAGTGGAAAATCACTCAATCACATCAATGACACTAATCCTTAATGATTATCAAATTAATGCCATGTATAAAAAGAGAGTTTTACTTCCAAACCTGAACTATAACTTCCTCAAAAGATACTAATTGGACAGAATTGGCACAAAGCACTGTATGAAAGCACTATATAGGTTTTCACCAAATACTTCACAAAAACTCAGTTGCAACTGAAGAAACACTATCTATCCTCACACAAGACACCAGAACACCGCTTTCTCATAATGCTTTGCTAGAAATCCAGGATGTACTCTGGAGTGGCAAGCTATGTTATTTTTTCTCCTTTGAAAGACAATTTAGAATACAACCATGTGATGCAAGCACTTTAAATCAACATTTGGTTAGCTCACTTGTAGGTCTAACCAACTTCATATACTCCCAAAGCTGAAAGTAACTATTTAAAATATGCCATTTATCTAATTTATTTTTCCCCCTAAGTAATTTAGATCCGATTGTTTTACAAAACATACAAAGGAACTTTATAAAACTAATACAGAAATCAATGTCCTAAAGTCTCTTTCCTTTTAGCATTCTAGTCTAAGAGATTTTTAAACGCTTCAATATGGTTGCATAACTATAAAAGAAAAGTATCATACAAATTAAATCAAAACTTCCAAAAACTAAGAACACAGAAGCACCAGTCAACTTTCTAAAGGGACTTAAATTATGAAAACTTTAAAAAGCAGTGAATAGTTCATTCTGTTACTCCTTACCACATACCGTTATATTTTATACCGTCTTATGAAAACACTGATAAATGGGCACATCATTAGACAGCAAGTCTTAGCACAGGTGGACTAAGAGTCTCTTCTAGCATTGTAATTCCCAAGCTGTAACTCATAACTATATCATATTATTTTCCTTTCCTTAACAATCATTTCTGAAATGTCAATATACGTAAAAAAAAGGGAAAAAAGACTCATACCCTTTAATGCAGTGGTCTTCTCTTTTTCATCTGGACCTCCTTGCTGGAGGTGAGCCATCATTTACCCAAACTATCAACAATCTCTGAAATACTGAGGTAAATGTAGATTAATATTCAAAGGACAATCTGAAAAAGAACAAGAGTTGGAAATTAATAAATTTACTGACTTCTCCTTCAACAGCTCATCTGCTACAGTCTACACCACAAAAAAAAAAAAATTAAAATATCTGAGTATTATAAGCCCAAAGTCTGACCAAGTTTGTTTAAAGATTCAAGTTCACAAGAATGAACAATACCTCTCCCTAATCCTAAAAGGACTTCTTAATCAAAACTACTTCTTTTGTGATTCTAATACACATCAGTTAACAATAAACCTTTTACAGAAGCACAACACCTGCAAGTCCAAAACAGAAGATATAAGAAAAAACAAAATATAATCAACAGAACTTACATAATCTTTATGGATTTTCTTCATCAATTAACTCCACTTATACTGTGTACTGTATAGTTTTGTTTTAGCAAAGCTACATGAAACACACAATTTTAAGCCCTTGTGATTTCCACATTTGGTACTGAAATGTATTTGTTTGGTAAATGTACCGAAATATAAAGCTACATTTGTCCAGCTACAGAACAAATCTCAGTGTATTCAAGATGAGACTTTACACATAAAATCTATTTCCAAATTTCTCCTACTGCACAGAAGGCAACCCAGACATTCAAATCCACAGACTCTTTCATCTTGAGTCTGACACCAAGGGAGTGAACTACCAAATCACAATTGCTTCTTCTTTCTCAATAAAAAGACTTCAGTGCATTGAATTCTTATTCCCTTAATCTTTTTTTGGTTCTTTTGTTTTATCTGTCAGTCATTACCAACTTGTTTTATTCTTCTCCCTCATGTACTTTATCATTGATGAGCTTGCATGAACTCTGTCTCTATTGTAATTTTTCAAAACAGTAACAGGACTCATCAACTGTACTACTGGCTCCCTAAGACTTAGACCTGCAAGAAAGAACCCCAAAATGGTTTAACAGAAGTTCGTTGCATAGACAGTAGAAAAAAAATAAACTTAGCATAATAAAGTCTACTTTTCTATTCTACATAGAGAAAACCTATTAAACATTTTCTTGTATATTAAAGGAGTAATACAGCGATTTAAGGGGATGTCAGTTATCAACTAAGGAGAGGGTTTGAGGGATTGTTGTGATTTGGTTTTCTGACATTGGGCGTCTAGAAAGTCCAGTAATCCACAAGTTGGAACTATGGCAGACTTTCACACCTTCCTTTGTAAAGGCTGTTCAGACAAAGGTGATGGAAAACAGCAATACACTAACAAGAATCTTTTAAAGACACAACTCCACAAGGAAAGCTCTGTCTATATTGTGTACTTTGTAAATTATGACATGATTCAGTTAAAATGTGCATCTTTTGTGTAACACTTAACTCGCTACTCATAACAAAAGAAACCACAAAAACAACAGCAAAAACACTTGAGATTTTTGTGCATTTTCTAGCCTATAATGTTGTTAATGTAAATATTAAAATCACTCAAATGTTGATTCTCACATATGGATGGTATTAAATATTTTCCTCAGATGCTTCCAAGCAGTCCATTGAAAAGACTTCCAAATACAAAATCTTGTCCATCTTGTTTGAACACATGCAGCACAAACCCACTATACTCGACATAGTAGAATATTATAGTAAATTCCAGTATATTCTAGTAAAGCATATAGAAAGTAATTTCAGTTAGAATTATTCAAAGTGCTAAAAAATGACAATGACAATGTTTTGTAATAGCCCAGATTAAAATTACTCCAGTCATACGAAATTGAGTGGTTGTCCCTACACAGCATTTAAAAATTCATAATTTGATATAAGTTAACGCAGTTTACAAAAAACATACAGGTCCTCAAAGATTTGCTGTTAGCCAAGGGAAGAAACATAAAATCTATCTGAACAGATTTACCTTGGAAAACGAGACCCCATCCCCTGATCAGATAAATCAGTGCAGAAACAAGGAATCCTTGCCATTCTTGTCTCTGCCATGGATATAATTCTTCTTCCTCTAAGAGATGAAGACCCTGCCACTGAGTAGATAACAGTTCAACTGCAAAGCTAAAAGCACCAAAATAAATAAATCCAAATTTTGCTTTGAGAGAAAGAATTTACAGTTCTTTTTGATGAAGTAAAAAACTGTTACAGCAGCCACTGGAGGGAGGACTTGATATCATAATGAGGATGGAACAAGCACACAGTATGCTATGCATTGTTTCTGTGAATACAGGATTTTTTGGAATCCCTTACTGATGCTTGTTTAATTAACAATGAGAAGAAATGACTTGAGAGACTTGGATTTCTGTTCTTTGACAGAGAGGTATCAAATCCACTACTGATGGCACAAAACCAACAGTAGAAAATTATGAAGCTCTCTGAGTGGCTCCATACAGGCAAAGCAGGAACTGCAGTTTATTCTAGGCATTAATTTCAAACCCCAGTGATCATCAACTGCATGACCACATCACATAATCCCTGAATGCCCTAAAGTTTCTTGTAATAAATACTGACTTTAAATGTGTTATTCTAAAATGTGTTATTCATACAATTATTTAGATGATTCTTTTGAAAACACCTCTGTGTTAATAATAAAACAGAAATAAGAAAACACACAAGTATTTTCAAACAGCACAAGGCCTTCAGACTTATCTGGACACAATATAAGGAGGTGTTATCAGAATGCTTCTTTATATTGCACCCCTTTATTAGAATACAATAGAATACAAGTCTTACTCTTTGTAAACTGACATCCCAAGCAAGCCAGGAGCAAGTATGGGTTAGATTTGTATGTGGCTGATGACTGATTAAGACCCAATTTTTCTTCAAAGAGACGGCTGAGTGACAGTCCGCCTCAAGTCCCTTATTGGTATTGGCTCAACAAAGCAAAAAAATACAGTAATTTATCTTAGTACTTTCTGTCTAACTAGGACTATCTTCTCCCACTTTTAGGGCACTACAGGTGGCATCAGTAACAACAGCATCAATTAAGGCTGTACTTCACTTTCCCTCACTTAAAAGACCATATTTTTAATTGCTTATTGGTTTACCCAACTTCAGCTCTGAAAGGCTATTATTTGCAGTCTGTTTTAGACTAAATGGTTTTGAAAATGTCTACCTCTAGTGTAAGAAGAAGGTTCACAGACAGCATCTTGTGCTCAGTTCTGGTAATGTTAACGAGCAGCTACAACATCTCCATGTTAAAGACAGTATCTCCATGTTAGAGATTGGAAATTTTGGACCAGAGGATAAGCTTAGTAGGGTGTGCTTCTTGCCATTAATTACCCTAAAAGCCCATTCCACTCTGCTGAAGTTAAAATGGCTTTTCTCACACATTTAACAAAGACTTACTAAGATTTATCAGAATTTCAGAAAAATTAACCTAATTGTCCAGAGCATGCTCCATACCACTGCAACAGGCAGAGGAAAGATGCACAGGAAGAGGATTAGTAAATGCTAAAAGAGCAGATGTAACCGCTTAGAATACAAAGAAACTGGCAATGATCCTCAAGTCCCTGAATCACAGTAGATCTCCGTACTCTATGAAATGGTAGTAGAACATGCTGAGAAAGTACATGACTTTAGTGCAGTCAGCACTGAAATTTATATATTTGCACAGCAACCACCTTCCAGTTTTATTTATCACATAAGTTCAAACAACAGATGACTAGGAGCCACGTGCATTAGCAATATGTGTCAGCAACTCAACAATTTACACCAAGCAGAGTCAACCCAGCTCCACACATTGAGACATTAATGGTTTTGGCTTAACTTCCTTGAAATGCTGGAAATTACCTTCATAAACCAAGCCATACTAATACAAGCAAAAAAATATGTCAAAATAACAGAAAAAGAGGCAGCACAACCTCAACATAGCCTCTGTAATGCTGACAATATAATAGTGTATCAGCCAAACACAAGGTTTAAAATTATCATCGGCAGCAGCAACAGCTTTGAGTACTTATACTGGTTTTCTCTGGGAGAGAGTCAGTTTTCTTCATAGTAGCTTGTAGGGTTTGGTTTTGTGCTGAAAACAGCATCATTAACAGTGCTCACACAGCATCAGGGGCTCTCCTGCTTCCATGTGCTGCCCTGCCAGCAGGCAGGCAGGGACACGCAAGAAGCTGGGAGGGGACACTGCCAGAACAGGTGAGACTAACTAGCCACATGATGACACACTCAGGAATAAAAACTTGGAGAAGAAACAGGTAATGTGTGGAATGATGGTGTTTGTCTTCCCAAGTCACTATTACACATGATGAAGCTGTGCCTTCCTGAGGATGGCTGGATACTTGCAATTCCTTATTTTGCTTTGCTGGTGTGCACAGCTTTTACTTTCCCTATAAAACTGTCTTTATCTCAATCCATGAGTTTTCTCACTTTCACCCTTTGAGTTCTTTGCCCCACTGTTTGGAGAGTGAAGGAGCAGCCAGAGGAAGGACTTGGCCGCCTATAGTTTGCATATTTAAGAAAGTACTATATTGTGGCTAATCCACAACACCACAATATAGTACTTTCTTAAATATGCAAACTATCCATGATTAGGTGCACGGGACCCTACTTCTGTTGAGGTAGAGAGATAGTTATCTAATAAATCAGGCCATCAACTCTGGGAAGAGAAAAAGTGATCCTTCAGTGAAGGCAGGAGAATGCTGCCCAGAGAATTCTGTTCAGAGAAGGAATTTGCAGGTGACTTTTACCCAATGCCTGAAAGATAAAATGTTTGCAGATAACTTTTTTGTATATTTCTCATTTTCCAGGCAGGAAATTCAGCTTGGATTCCTGTTTTAAGAACTTCAAATAATCTTTTTTAGTTTCCCCAATCTCAGCATCTGAGATGAACGTACACTGATGAGTAAGATTAATTTCAAGATGCCTTCACCATCATCTTCCTCTAAAGGTTGGAGAGAATCCTTCACAAACAGCAGATGTGAGGGAAAATCTAAGGAATTAACATTTATGAACTAACATCC
>VYXF01006703.1:79800-109324 GCA_013397295.1 Polioptila caerulea | reverse complement strand
AACATCCTGCAATCGAAGCATCAGGAAAAGTCCATGTAACATGTAATAATGCTATAATTGGTGGGTTATTTACTTCCCATTATTTCATGGGCCTATATCTCAGCTGATGAGGACAGAAAAAAAAACATTGAGGCAATAGAACTATTTGGAAAACAGTTGTGTGAAATGCTCCTTATTTACAGAATCAGGTTTTCCAGGCAGTGTACATTACAAAGAGTTATGAGGACTTGGTAGGACATTACTTTGTAACATAACCGAAATTGCCCTGTGACAATTTATTAAAAAACTGGGTTTGGATAAGATTAAGATGCTTGTACTTTGTATTGTTGGTTTTAATAGGATTTTGACTTGAAAGATAGAGTGGAGAAGACTGACTCTCAATAGCCTCATCTCCACACATACTAAGCAGTTACAGGACAAAGCCAGAATTTTATTTTTTTTTTTTAACATCTTTTCTCAAGCAATCCCATGAGTCATCTGGGAGAGAAAAATGCCTCTGAACAGCGAAAAACTCAAAGACTATTAAAAGAATCTTCTCTTACAAGAGACACGAAAGTAATTTTCCAGAGTGCCACAGAAGAAAGAGAGAGAAACTGGAAAACTCTAGGGAAATGGTTTCTGCTTAGGCCACCATCAAAAGCTACTAAAAAACCCTAGACATATGCCTATGGGTCTAGTACTTCAAAATCCTTTTTTCACCTCTCCTCCTTTGCTCTTCAGTAACAGCATGACTTTAAGAAGGACTGTCTGCCATGAACTGAAGACTCCTGAAAAGAACACATATAAATCAGATGGAAATGCAGTGAATCCAGTCTGTAGCCTAAATCTTTGTAACAAACAAGGTATTTCTGATTCTGCTCCAGACTCGGTGCTGAGAGGTGCACAAAGGGAGACTGAAGAAAGGTAAGTGGTACATTCAGTGTTCTACAACATATCTGTTCCCTCCAACATCTTCTGAAATGTGCACATGCAAACATCACCAATTCACATGACTACTCTGCATCTAATGCAAATACTGCAGATAACACAAAAATATACAAAACAGACGGATGCTGTGCAGAATCAAATCATACACAACTGAAAAGAGCATCAGTTCATCGTGAAGTTACCTTATTTCAGAATCAGAATAAAAAGCCCAAATCGCCATAGTGTACATACCTCTTATTTGCAACAATATCTGCCTCAAAAGATCTGCCTTACAACTCTTCCCACAGCTTTTCTTCCTGTAGAACACTTGCTTCTTCAATGTTTATGATTTCTGCAAGCTTCGCTAATATAGCATCTCAAGTGTCTTTGTTCTGCCCTCTGCTTGAGAGGCAGAATGTGCTATATGGCCAGCTGAACCAAGTACTGCTAAATTTCAACCACCTGGAAAGCAAACCAAATAGCCCTGTGAAACATCTGCAGTCCTCAGATTTGCTTCTCCTAGATTGTCATAAAGCAGCACAACAACATATATATATACATATATTATATGTAATGTGAATAATATAAATGCATTATTCCTTTTTGCTCAATATTTAAATACCTTGATATTTTTATTCTGGCTGCATCAAACTTGCATTTTTAAGTTTTTTCCACAGCAGTACATCTTTTCTTTCATGAAACATTAAAAAGAACAAAACCAAAAAAGCGATGCAAGTAAGTTTATTTTCTTTACTTGTTCAGTTGTAAAAACAGAAAATCCGATACTTATATAAAAATATGTTTCATCAAATGCCTATCAGTAACTGTAACGGCACTTAACACAGTTTGCTACTGTCTGATCTACAACCCTGCTACCTCTGCCCAGAGCCAAGATTGACAAAAAGCTGTAACCACAGCATCATAGATAGTCCAGGCTGGAAAAGATCTTGGGAAACTATATAGTCTCCAACTTTGTCTTGGACCTTATTTCACTAGGTTTCAACAGGACCTTAGATCAAGTAAGCTACAGTGCTGCCAAGATGAGCCTTAAATATCTCCAGTGAGGGAGATTCCACCATGCTTTTCAGAAACTTGCTCCAGTGTTTAGTTAATTTCTAACAGATTTCCTTTTTTCTATACTGAGATGAAATCTCTGCTCTCGCTAGTCATCCTTCTGAGTAGAAAACAGCTTCTCTCTCACAACTATCTTCTATGTATTAGATGACTGATAAAATCTCTCCAAGCTGTCTCTCCACTAAGGTGCTGGAATGTGCACACAGGAAAGTAGTGAAGCTGTGAAGGTCTGGAGCACAAGTATTAGAGGCATTGCCTGAGGGAGCTGGGCATGTTTAGCCTGGAGAAAAGAAGGCTCAGGGAGATCTTGCTCTCTACAACAATGTGGGGGCCGATCTTTTCTCAAAAATAGCAAAAGAAAATGGCTTCAAGATGCACAAAGGGAGGTTTAGATCAAGTATCAGAAAAAATTCTCTGAAAGGGCTGTCAAGCACTGGAACAGGCTGCCTGGGGTAGTGGTGGAATCCCCACCCTTGGAGAGATTTACAAGATGCATGGATGTGGCACTCAGGAACATAATTTCTGGCAGGACTTGGCAGACTGAGTTAACAGCTGAACTCAAAGATGTCTTCTCCAACCTAAATAATTTCCTTGAACGTTTCCCCAAATGTGAAGTTCTCTAACCTGCTAATTATCCCTCTAACTTACAAATCATCCTGGTGGCCATCTGCTGGATCTTCTCCAATTTTTCATCAGCATCTCTCCTGAAATCAGGGGACAAACCAGACACAGCACCCTAGCACATCTCTTACCAATGCCAGAGAATAAGTTTGACTTCACTGCCACAAGGGCACAGTGTTCATCCAGCAGCACCCCCAGCATCTTTTAAGCACAACATCCCAGCCAGTCATACTAGAGTCTGCTTGCTCTTTGGGAATTATACCATTGTCACTGCACAACTTTACACATCTTTGTTAAACCTTACGCAATTCTTCCTGGCCTAGTCTTCCTACCTAACAGATTACTGTTGTCCATAAATACAGATGATAATTACGACAATGAATCTAGCCATTCCACTTGCACCTTTGATTTGAAAGCCAGAAGGAAAAAATGTGGAACAAGTGCTCTCTTTTTATTATCGATCCTTTTGCCATACATACTCACTTTTACTTGCCATGCTATAAAGCAAGGTCCTTGAAAAAATAAAATTCTATATTCTAAAATAAAATTCTACTTGTTTGATGAACTACCTTCAATGAGACTAAACAGATGCATCTATGGGACTGATTCAGCCTTAAGCCTAAACACCCTGTCCTAGCAGTAACCACTAAAAGACATGGGCTAAAGAAACTTCAGTCATTCTAAACCAACATTGCAAAATTCTTTATCCATTTTGTTGAAAGCACTGGACTTTCTACCAGTTTGAAGGAATCCCTGCTAAGGGGGAAAATTGTCTTTAATTTTTGTAGTTTGTGCAGAATGTGATTGAGCAGAGATCAGGCAAGTACTGCCAAACATAAAGATACAGATAAAAGCAAGAAGGACGTGGGGAGATGTAATCTAGTTTGAAAAAAAAAAAAAAATCATTATAAATTTCTCATTTTTTCCTGGAAGGTTCACAGCTTCAGGCCAGACAGTCCCTCAAAATCAACCATGTCCTCTTAAACAGAGGCCTTTTATTTTCTTCAGCTACCAGTCTCTAAGACCAGTAACTTATGTTTAACTACAGCAGTCCTTACAGAAAGGCATCCACGGCTAAATTCAAGTTATTAAGAGCTAAACAGTCTATCACTTGCTACAATGTCTGAAAGGCTGTCCTTTGTACTTTATTTCCAGTTTGAATTACTTTGGCAAGAGGCTTCAGCCACTAATTATTGCTACACCTTTGTATGTTAAATTTTCTCTCTATTTTTCCCTTACATGATTAGACACCACAGCCAAGTCCTATCTCCTTCTTCTGGTAAACTAAACAAGCTTAACAGAGTCTCTTTCTATTAAATTTTGATTCTAACCCAAAGTAATTTTTTTCCAGTTTCTTTGTTCCATTCAATTTTTCAAATCTCCATTGATTGCTGTTAAACACAACTTAGTGATTTTAATAGCACGGTAGCTAAAAAATTTAACAGCTACAACAGTGTTTAAAGATAAATAAACTGTAATTACAGGAAAAGAGTACACAATTCGTTATTTTCCCTCCATGTCACCTTATGATTAGACAGAAAATGTCTAACCCTAAAAAGTCATGAACAACATACATGATTACTAACGACTGTGTATGTTAAAATTCTTTATGTCAACCTCTACAGCAGCTGATCATATTGATTCCCAAGATAAAAATTAATACAAGAAATGCAGAGATACATTAAATGGTGTGCTGGATGGAAAAAAATACAAAGCAACATCGGCCCCACCAAGCACAACAGACTCCTGAAAAGCATGTTACAGGCAATATAAATGTTTTCTCAAACAACTGACAATTCTCAAAATATGTGCTGAAATAGCACTACCTATAAAGTATCATTGTGTAAACAAGAATTCTTTTTTTCCGTAATTAAATAAATCTGTGCCAAGCACTGCACAGTCACATTAGCAGTACACACACAGGACAAAATGAATCTTCAAAGGAAAGTACTAAACCAGCTACAGAACAGCAAGCAAGAATATGCTACAAACATCCACACAATAATGTAGTTAGCCCTTTAATATTTTACATTTTTAACCTGCTTCAAAATGAAAGCCCAAGTAACATTACAGTTACAAAAGCTTAAAACATGTGACACAGGCCAAAGAGGCAAAAATGGTCTGTCCTAAATTCCTCATGTTGGAGAAGAAGGAAAAAAGTGAAAAAAAAAAAAAAAAATCTTAGATAAACCAAAACTCTCAGACCCATCATGTTTTGACTAAATTCTACTGTATAAAAGAAGGGGGAAAACAGATAGAAAATCATTTGACAATAAAAGCCCTACACCAAACAGCAGTAGAACTCCAAATCTTGTGAATAAAAGATCAGCAATGCTAGACAAAATACATGCTCCCTTGATGTCCATGAAGTTTAGAAGACTTTGTAGAAATTTGTAAGGTGGATCAAAAAATCTGAAGATTTTTAAAAAATGGGGAAAGAGGAGACAGAATACTGTCCACAGAGACAATCAAAACTAACAGAACTCAAAAACATAAGCAGAACAGATAATTATTTGAACTTAAGACTCAAGGGCTTTAAAACCAAGCCCAGAATAGAACAGGAACACCCATGTTATATTTTATTTAAAATACATCTTAACTAGCCAGGTGTTTAATTACCCCAAGAATAATGTACATACTAAATGGAAAGCAACTACCTACTTGATAGGTAAAAATTGATACATAAAAATTACTCTGCTTCAGTATATTCCTGATTCTTGCAAGAATCAGTAGGAGTAAATCCCTGCCCTCCAAAAAATACATCTTTTCTGTTACTGTCTCTGAAACTTCACAAAACACAGCTTTTCAAGCTATTTCAAGCTAATAAAGCTTGGAAAGGAAAAATTCCAAAATTTAGAAAGAAGTAGGAAATATTTTCTAGACTATTTATCTATATACCTAGATTCTATATAGAATGTTTCCCAATAGTTTAAAATGAGGCCTGAAGAAATAAAGCAGTGAAGATCTTTTCAATGACATCCTGCTTTAGAAAAAGCATTGCCTGTAGGTGGAGGGACATGATCCTTTTCCTCTACTCTGCACTTCTAAACACACCTGGAATACCGTGATGGTTCCAGATCCTCCAGGTGCAACACAGACACAGACACACTGGAGAGAGACCAGCAAAGGGATGCAAAAATGGTTAAGGGCTTGGAGCACCTGGTATCTCAGCAAAGGCTGAGAGAGACAGGACTACTAAGCAGGAAAAAAGTCAGGGTGGAGTGGGAGGAATACGATCAGTTTCTATTAAATGCCAGAGGGGATTAAAAGACCACTGAGTCTCCCCATTGTTGTCCAGTGAGAAGGCAATATACAATGGTGACAAACCGGACACATTTAAATATAAGGAAAAAATTCCTTACCCTAATGGGGCTCAAACACTGGAGCAAGCACACAGACAGGTGTCAGATATTGATATATTATAGTTGTCGGCTTAAACACTTTCATGAAGAATTTTTGTCCATTCAAACTGTGTAGTGAAGCTGCATAACCAAGCTGCACCGGAGACCACTGCATCCTGAATTGGACCCCTAGGCTCAGGTCCTGGACTGTAAATTAATTTAATATAAAAATGATGCTATTTTTAGGTTTGGGCTGGGGAAGAATAATACTTCCACAGGAGGATGAAGCCCAGCAGCTGTCCTATCTGCTGAGACCAGGTTTGTACAGACACCTCCCAGCCCACCAAAGAGGGAAGGAGGTTTCGGGTGCATGGCGAAAAGCCTCTGGTCAGAGGCAACAAACACCCATCCTCTGTTACACAAACTGGTTCAGTCAGGAAAGCCACATCTGTTTTGGGAGGAAGGTATCTCTACCACCATTTCCCATAAAGTAAAACATTAAAAGTTTTTCTGCTGTCCCATACTGTGAAAGATAAACGAAATTCAGGAACAACCAACTAACCAAAGAAAAAATACTACGTTATCTACACCATGCTCCTTTTTTAGAAAGATAGATAGCATTTAACATTCCCACAGAAATAAAGCTTTCTTATATCCCTGTTAGCAGCAATCTCTAAAGACCATGATTATCTGGAATTTTTTTTTTTTCAAGTTCTCAAAAATGTTGCCTCTGGATATTACTGGGAAGGCAAAATCAGAGTTTCTCAAAATGAACACACTACTAGCTTTGAAAAATTCAGTCTGAAACAAGTTTTATCTTTCACCCCAAGAAAATGCAGGTATATGTTGACATCCTCATGGACTTGCCATCTCAGTATATTTCTATTCCCTCATTCCTCCTTCAACCAACTACCTCTAACAGGCAAAAATTCAAGCTTCTGGGTTTTTTGGTGTAGTCCTCTTGCAATTGATCCTTAGAGAGTTACCCTAATTTTTATGACTACTTAAATGCTCACCAGAAAGAAAGACAAGGATAATAGAACTAACGAACAAAGAATGAAAAGACAAAAATTAAAAAAAAAAAAATCTTTAATTGCCCAGAGAATTATGTTGGAAAGATAATGAACAAGAACTTAGAGCTCTCCTGCAGGAATGTACATGCAACCTATTTGATGTTAGTGAAGTTGATAGGATGATTCACATGAATGTAATGCTACAATTCAAGAGATATAACCTATTTAGAAAGAGCAACAACAGAGAACAAATGGTACTGTGTGCCAAAAATGTCACTGTCTGTTTCTGAGTCACTGACAATAAAAAATCATGTCTTAATAAAGAAAGTATAAGTCAGGATACTAGCTGGGGTTTGCTACAGATACGAGATCTCACACAGCAAGGTGGTTAAGCACGTATTGCTTCTTGATGGAAATAAAAGTTTCATTATCACAGTGGACATAACACAGAGTGAAATAACCTGGAGCCTTCATGCTGCTATTATCAGAACATGCTCAAAGTTTCTAAAAATTGAGGACAATTTCTTATACTGAGAAATGTTAAATCCAAGCCAAGGGAATGCTATGTTCAACTTCATCCAGGCAGATAACAAGTATCCCACTGTTTCACAGAGAGCAAATACAGAACAAAGACCCTTCCTGCCCCCAGGTCTTAGAATCAAAAGACATATTCACAAACACATCTTTGCAAAACGACTTTAGCAGTCCCACCCCCTACCCATGCTATCCCCTCAGCTGACAGAACTGTTTGTAGCAGTGCACAGAGAACCAGTTCAGGGAATCGTATNTAAAACTACCTTCCTTTTTTCATTTTCCCTCCCCATCCCCCTTTTTTTTTTTTTTTTTTTTAAGAGTATACTTTTAATTTAACGATTTTCAGATTTAGTTCATTACCTGGTGCAACTGAGGTGACAGAACATACAGCTGCTGCCTAAAAACTTTTTAGCCTGCTTTGCCAACGTGGCCAAGAAAGAAATATAGAGACCAAAAGCAGGACGCAAGAAGTGATCACTGCGGTAGGAAATTTTTTATGCTTCCAAAATTCAAACTCTGCTATTCCAAAATGCAAACATCTAAAATTAAGTAAACTTCCACCAATTTCTGACTTATCGATTAGCATGTATCAAATGCAAGTTTGCATTAATAGTAGCTTTGATTTTGATGACCATGCTTGTTTTGAGATCTTCCTCCCAGGCTTGCAGGTAGGCTATGTTAACACACTCCTGCAGCATGGGAAGTACCAACATACAAATGCAGAATTCTCTTTTCATTCAGATTTTATTTCACAATACTGAATCGTATGTTTCAGTATTGCTTCATATTGCTTCAGTGGGGAGATACTTTTTCAGTACAATGATCATTATCTAAGACATACAAACTGTGTGCATGAGCACACCTATTTATCATTTCACCAGATTTCAATAATGCTTTTATATCATGGCTCTTTCACTGCCAAGGCTTCCTGTTAACCAATTCCTTCTCTGAAATACTTTCAGTTTTCCTTTTGACTGTGGTGCCTGTATTTATTAAAATCCAGTCCACTTAACATTTTCCTTCTTGAGGTGGGTTAGTAACACACATGGTCTGCAAGAGGACTGAGATGCCCATTTGTTAGGAAAAAAAATCAAGGTGTTCTTAAGATTTGCTACACATTGTGCCTAAAAAAAGAAGGAAGGATGCAAGAGCATAGTCTTAAGTTAAACAAGGATTAGAGATTTGCACATATTGTATGCTAATACATGACAGCCACTTAAATGCGCATTTCAAGGCTTTATAAAGCCTGGCTTGCAGAATTTCAAAAGAAACTATGAGCACTACATTGTTTATAATGTTTGGTCTTCATCACGGCATTGTAGACAACCTGGACAGTAGCTGGCACTCAACAACATGATCAATCAGAATTACTTCATCGATACTCTCAAACAAGGAGTTATTACTCCAAAAACCAACACTCAGAAGTATAAAACACAGCTCCAAAGTACAATAAACCACCTCTCTTCATACATTAAAACAGAACAGGGCCACTACGCCTATGCCTAAGAGAAAATCTACCTCAATCAAGGGATGACGAGAAACCAGAGAACACACTTTTTGCCATGTCCCACCAGCAGCTTTCACTATAGACAGTGCATAAAGCTGATACAGTGAAGAAAGCTCTGTGGGTCAGCAAAATATGTCTGTTGCTGCTGAAATGCCCAGAGAATTCAAATTAAGTACCTTAAAAGATATACTGCAAATGGAAAATGGCAACTTTATGGAGCTTGTAATTCAGACAAATCCAGACTAGCTATCTTGGGAAATAGTTCACAATTTCCAAAGCTATCTTCCTATTAAATTTCATACTTTTTACCTACATCTTGGAGTTGCTATGGGGTACTTAAGAGTAATTAAGAATATTTTTATTATGATCAAAAATATTTCCAGCACGTCCCTCTCAAACAAATAAAAATTAGCCTAAACTCTGACTTGAAATTTATAATAAAATTCCTTACTACCAACTGATAATTACCAACATTAAAAAAAGCAGAAACTGGAAAAATATAGTATGATGGGCCTGACTTTAAACGCACAAGCGTCAACCAACATAAGCACTAACATGTGCTTCAGATATGGACCTGCTTCCAGTCAACACTGGAACTGGCTAACTTGCAGTACAATTCACAATGTGTACAGCTAATTCTTATTTTAATTGTCATCTCTCTTTCTAGATGTGCAAGAAAATTCTTTCATTTGCCTGCCTGAATGTCCTAGTTTTGGCTGGGTTAGTGAAGCTGTGTTTTGGATTTAGGATGTTCTGGATTCAGAATGAGGATAATGTTGGCGGATGACTTGGCTATTGTTAAGCAGTGCTTACCCTGCTAATGAGCAGTTGCACAAAAAGCTGAGAGGCAGCACGGCCAGGACAGGTGACAGGAATTTGCCAAAGTGATATTCCACAGCTCATCATGTCCAGTACATAAACTGGGGAAGCTACCCAGAAGGGGGGGATGATGGCTCTTCAGGGATGGGCTAGGTATTAGTCAGCAGGTAGTAAGCAACTGTACTGTACATTTCATGTCTGTCCTGAGTTTTATTTCTCTCTCTCTCTCCTCTTCCTTTCAATTATTTTCATTAATAGTATTATATTGTATTTTCTTTCAATTATTATACTGCTTTTATCTCAACGCACAAGAACTGGGGTTAAACCATGACACAGAATAAATGGTTTGCTGACAGAAGAGTTTCTTAAATTAACCACCATACCAAATATATTGATTCAGCTAATAGTGTTTTGGCAAAGACAATCCTTATTTCACCTATTTATTAAAAATCAATACCTATAATAGCCAAATGTCTATACAGCAAGCTTAGCACGGATCCTTAATTTCTGCTGGCCAACAGAACCTGGAAGAATGCAGAAACCACAGTGGAAGAAACACCTAAAATTAGCCTGATAACGTCTTACATGGTTCATCTTTCCTCTTTGGATACACACTCAACAGAACAGAAACTGCAGTACCAGAAAGGTTCCACCCAGATGAATACTCTTCAGGTTGAGTGTAACAGGAATAAAAGCAGCAAAGACTTGACTAGACCACAGAGCAGGCCACCAGCCTCACCAGCAGTATGATTATGTCTCGTGCTGCAGTGCAAAATGTAACTAAACTATGTATTCTGTCACGATCTGCTGAAACTGGGGTGGAAGGTGGGAGTGGGGTAACCCTCTGTTAAAAAAAACAGCTAGGGCAGTGTTCTTTATCTCTTCCACGACCCATCCTCTCTCCAGGGAGTTATCTTCTGCTAATGGGCATTGAGTCTCACTGATAAAATTACATCATCCCACTGGGAATTGCTCCATCCAGGGGGAGGAGCCAAGCATTCCTACCTGGATAAAAACCTGAGATTTGGAACACCAATCCTTTTCCACTGGATTCTCAGAGGAAGACCCGGCCCATCTGTCTCCACTGGACCTTCAGCGGAGGGCTGCACCTTTCTACAGGATCACTGCTTCAACAGAGCCACAACTTCTACTCCACAAGGACTGCAGCCACCATTTAATGGGACTGCTACCAACACCCTGACCCACAGGGTGTCAGGTTGTATTCTGACTCTGTCAGTGGGTTTGTTTTTCTGTATTACTGCCTTTTTTTAAAATTTTATTTCTCCTAATAAAGAACTGTTATTTCTATTCCCACATCTTTGCCTAAGAGCCCCTAATCTCAAATTTATAATAATTCAGAGGGACGGAGTTTACATTCTTCATTCCAAGGGAGGCTTCTGCCTTCCTTAGCAGATACTTGTTGTTCAAACCAAGACACGTTACTAATTAACTCATGGAACACATTGCTCAGAAAAGTGGTTGAGAAGCTTTCACCACAGTCAATTAAAGTACACGGTGACTCAGGATGCAGATCCATGATCTGCTGAAGTCTGTATGATACACTTTCAGACCTTCTCCTACTTCTAGATTCTCCACTCCAGTCCTACATAATTTCTTATAGACTCATACCAGCATCTGGGTTTTGCAAGACCTTGTGCCTTATCTAGACCAATGCTCTGCCATGGCCAGCACCACCTTTCACACCACCAGTTTGTCCAAAACACCTGCCTGGCCTTTCACGTCCCGGGATGGGACACGCACAGCCTCTCTGGACAACCTGCTCTCATGTCTCAGCATCCTTGTTGTAAAAAATTTCTTCCTAGTATCAATCCAAACTTGCCTTCTTTCAGTTTAAAGCCACTGCCCTGTGTCCTGTCACTACTACTTATGATGGCATTCATGTCAGTGAGCAAGCTAAAGCAATGAGAGAGAAACATTTCCTATCTCTAGCTCTGGATCAGCTTCTTTACCTGGCTCACTATTCAGCCAGCTGATCTTCAGCATGGCTTGGAGAGATGGGGCAGGAAGCAGAAAGGAGCGCTGCCCATTCCAGCAACAGGGATCTTAATGTGTAAAGGCTGTGAAACTGCACCCTGGGCACATTTTTAACAGAGTGGGTCTGTAGCTGGAGGTAAGTAACATCTGGTCCCAAAACTAATGTACTAATAAGTAACTGATGATGAGCTGAGCAGAAAGGCAAGGATGATATAAAAGCAAACATTATCTTTTCACCTTCCAATAAAACTCAGTCACATTACAAGAATAGTGTAAGGAATGCTGTGAGTAGTTAAATATTAAGTTCTCAAAGTTCACACAGCACATAAAACGCTGAAAAATAACCATGAAAAACAACAAATTTAAACCTGTTAAATTATACTCTGGGAATTCCACTCAGTACAAATCTGCGAAACTCATCTACAGGCTAAGTAGATATATGTACAACAATACCTAAAGAGAAAAAAAAGTCCTTCTAAAGCACCAAACAAATTCACAGAGCAGTATTAAATCTCATAAGAGGATGTTTCCATGTCCATTGTTAACCAGTTTGTTTCAGTAAGCTTGGGGGAAAAAAAAAATTAAAAAGATATCTATTCATTCTTTGTATGTATGCTTTACTTCAAAGAATTCCAGTAATCTATTGTAAATCTAAAAAACTCCTCAGTCACGACAGCACATTGTTCCCCAAAGGAACACTGGGTCAGATTCAAAGTACCAGCAATAGAGTTGTATTCAGGACTTTTTCTATAGAGCCTGGAATGGGCAAAACCTCCAGAGTTAGTGCTGTGTCTTCAAGGGAAAAAAAATAAGGTTGTGAACTTAAAAGAACAGATTCTAAAAGATAAATCCCCACTGAGTAATTATACGGAGAAGCTCTCCCAAACATTTGCTAACTAGTACATAAAAGGCAATTCAGAAAAGACCATGGTCAAGTCAACTTGCAGATTTAAATACAGTCATAAATGGCTACAATCACTGAAAAGGCAATCTCAAGAAGACAGACAAAATCCAGGCACTGGTGAGAAAACTCCAATAATTAAAGGTATTTCACTGAGGCAGAGAGCAGCCTGAGCGTGCGCTGTGCGTCTGAAATGACGATGCCCTCGCCTGCCTCCAGCTGCTCAGAACTGTTGGCCTGCTGGAAGTTTTCATCTTAGTCCTATGCCTACCCACATCTGCTAACCTACTGCAGACATAAAGAGTCAGGTCGACTTAAACACAATAAATATCACATCTGTCTTAACCCACCATGCTCTGACAGGTGGGCTGGGGAGTGTCTAGGCTAACACCAGCAGTGGCAGGCACATCAGACCTCCAGCTGACAGGCAGGCAGTACGGACTGGCAGTGACTACAGCACCAGCCATCACCCAGAGCTTCTATCTGGAGCAATCCTGTGAAGACCAATATTCTTGTCAGCAAATAGGCAGGTTTTTTTTTCTTTTTAAAGAAACTGAAATAGTATCTGAAACACTCGTAACAGCAGACTTCGTCGATTCCAAACCCAGAGGAGCATATAAAGACATCCTTTCTGCATTTTCACATTGACCACACTCTGTGACACACCCCAAGCCGCTATCTTCAGCTGCTAAAATTTTAGTTTCCCCTACACAAGAGCTTTTTCAGTTTTTCCTACGTAGTTAAAAAATACCTAATTTTAACAACCTGTGGGAATTCTTTAATCAAGACACTAGCATAAGACTGCTTTGCCAAAAGATGATGCCACCCTCTTTCACCCCCTCCCTCCTTAAAGATTCCAAGAAAATACTAAGGGTTACTAAAAGGATGCCACCTTTCTGCCCTACTACTGGTATTTCTTCTCCTTTGAAGGCAAATATTGTTAACACCCACTCTTTATGGTCACCAAATCAGTCCTCTGTTAAGATTAAAAGTATCCAGTTAGCTTTGTAATTGCTGTTGCTTTTATAACACTTCTTTTGCCAATGATGATACGTCCTGAACAAGGTTCTGCTACCTGCTCATTCAAACTTAATACTTTAGCCAAAAACTTCATGCAAAAGAAACGTAAAGTGGAAGACACATTTTGTGAAGATTTGACAAGGTGGTTCTGAGCAGCTTGGCTCATGTAACACCACAGTTAAAAGTTAGGTATCTGGAAGGAAACTGGTTCATTCTCTCTCAAAAGCTTCAGTGTTTATCTTTGAAAGAAAAAAAGACAGCAACAGTTCCTCAAAAAGCAAAGAGAGTGGGATTTGGGAAGGGATTATAGAGGCCCAGTCTATCCTGTTTTAGAATTACAAATTTTAAGTTTTCTCCCTGCCAAACCAAAACCCAGTAAAAGTAACAATTTAAACAGTAAAATTATCTCCCCACATTTGGACAACTCAGAAATGGCAAATATTTCATACACCTTTCTAAGTTGCCAGAAAAACTACAAGAAACTTAAGTCTAAAAAGAAGTGTTCATTCCCTAATCAGAAGAGCAATACTTGAAACAAAAACTATCACTCAAGCGCAGCTATATTATAAAGTCAGAAGAATCACGCTCAAATGACTTTACATTTACGCCTGCACAGGAAGCTTGCATCAGGCAGCGGAGAAAACTAGCAAGTCTCGTATGCATAAGCAGCTGACAGCACCAAAACCTGCAGCAATGACCGTAAGGATTCACTCCTAAATACAAAACTCTTCGATTTTATGTAGAAAACTGGAAATTATAACTGCTATCCCCCGTTCCGGGTTCATGTGACAGCCGTGATGTCGGGCAGCAGTTGCAAAGGTGCCAACACGTGGAGCGGCAGCGGGCGCGGCGCGGCGCCCGGCAGAGCCTGGGGGCCGGTNGACACCAACAGGGACACCAGCGGGGACACCAGCGGGGACACCAGCGGGGACACCAACGGGGACACCAGCGGGGACACCAACAGGGACACCAGCGGGGACACCAGCGGGGACACCAGCGGGGACACCAACGGGGACACCAGCGGGGACACCAACAGGGACACCAGCGGGGACACCAGCGGGGACACCAGCGGGGACACCAACGGGGACACCAGCGGGGACACCAACAGGGACACCAGCGGGGACACCAGCGGGGACACCAGCGGGGACACCAACGGGGACACCAGCGGGGACACCAACAGGGACACCAGCGGGGACACCAGCGGGGACACCAGCGGGGACACCAACGGGGACACCAGCGGGGACACCAACAGGGACACCAGCGGGGACACCAGCGGGGACACCAGCGGGGACACCAACGGGGACACCAGCGGGGACACCAACAGGGACACCAGCGGGGACACCAGCGGGGACACCAGCGGGGACACCAACGGGGACACCAGCGGGGACACCAACAGGGACACCAGCGGGGACACCAGCGGGGACACCAGCGGGGACACCAACGGGGACACCAGCGGGGACACCAACAGGGACACCAGCGGGGACACCAGCGGGGACACCAGCGGGGACACCAACGGGGACACCAGCGGGGACACCAACAGGGACACCAGCGGGGACACCAGCGGGGACACCAACGGGGACACCAGCGGGGACACCGGGGTGTGGGGGAGCTCCGTCCGAGTAAGGCCGCGAGGGCCCGCAGCTCTGACAGGAACCCCGCGAGTACCGGCGTCTGGATCTCGGGCTCTGGCTCGAGTGCTGGTAGATCTCCCGGGGAAGGTCGTGTTTCCACTGCCCGCTTTCCATTGTGATCGCTTAGGAGTTTTTAAAAGGACAAGATGATTAAATCTTTCATGTTAGGTGTTTCACGCATCCTCCGAAATAGGTGAGGACTGCGTTACGTTGGCCTACAGTAAAACGCTCATCGCCACTAGCGGTCCCAACACTTCTGTACTTGCATAGCGAGAAGCACCTTCGACGTTTGATTTCAAGGATGCAGTGTCTTCCTTCCTTGGAAAGCTCTCCAGGTTTGGTCAGGTGACTGCTGACAACGTGCATCATGCAAATACTGTCACGGTTCTGTCTGCACAGGATGGTTGTGGGGTGTTCCTGTCCCAAGGACATCTGAAAACTGCCCCATACCACGTGTGCAGCTGAAATGTTTCATCCGCTCTTATACCCCAGTCATAACTGATGGCAAAATTCAGCAAACTAGAGCCATAGACATGTAGATCTATGTGGGAGAAACATTTTTCATCAAGGTCACTCCCATCTGCTCTTGCTGTAATGACCCAAAGCAGCAACCTTGTGTTTTTGCTCTCAGTGCAATAAGTTGGGTAGGTAGGAACCTTTAAAGACCATCTAGTCCAAGCCCCTCTGCAATAAGGAGGGATATCTCAAATGGATTAAGTTGCTCGGATCCCTGTCCAGCCTGACCTTGAATGTTTCCAAGGACGGGACCTCTACAACATCTCTGGGCAACATGTTTTGGTGTTTTCTGCAATACCTAAGGAAGGAGCAAGTGAAATACTTTTCTTCTCTGGTGTGGAATATATTTTACTGTCTTGGGGAACTAGTATGTTTTCCTTTTTGAAATTATGTTTGAGGCTCTCATATTGAGACTACTTTCTCTGTATTTCCCATGTTAGAAAAAAGTACCACTTAGATGTGGGTCTTTTGGTGAGACATTAGGATACTATTGATGTAAGCAACCATTTGAAGTTGATTCCATCTCTCTTTGCAAGTACTGCCAGGCTGCAAAGTGAACCAGGTTAGTACTGATTAAAATTAAAAGTAGTGGTTTTTACTGGGGCCTTAATCTGGTTCACCATAATTCTCCATCTCTTACAGTACCCACCAAAAAAAAAAGCCCACATCCCAAACAATAGCAAAAATAAACCAGTAGAATATAGGAGTCTAGATCAAGTTTCAGGGAGAGTTAGAGTAAGTAGTACAGCTAAAAATGTGCCGTATCTCTGATCTTGATACAGCCTTTTGTAATTGCAGGGCCAAGGGATGATTTAAGGAGAGCAACTTTATTGAATCAAGTCCTGAAGATGTTGTGGGTTTGGAGATTTTTGACCCATAAAGACATGTTGACCACAGATTTGAAGCTCTTGAAAGCTTTAAAGCTCTACAAAGAGGTGGCAGGTTTCCGAGATTCTTAGGACTGACCCTGAAACTCCAAATATCAGAGTGCAGAGGAACCAGTAAGTAGTGTGCAGTTAACAGCCTTTTGCTGAAAGCTTGGCTTTTATCTTCTGTTTGCGTGTAGAACTGTGGAGTTCTGGTATCTTCATAGACTTCTGTGAGCTGCAATAACACCAGTAATGGGCTAATATTAGCAAAAACATCTGCATGCCTGTTGAATGCCAGGTTGGACAGAGCTTTGATCAGCCTGGTCTAGTGCAAGGTTCCATACCCATGGCAGAGGGGTTGAAACAAAATAATCTTTAAGGTCCTTTCCATCCCAAACCATGTTATGAGTCTCTGATTCTATGCATGTCTGGTAAGGTTCTTGAGCTCAGTTTTTAAAAACACAAAGTTCAACCTGTGGCCTAATACCACCGTATCAACTACACCATGGCACTGCAGGGATGGTGACTTCATCACCTCCCTGTGCAGACTATTCCAATGCCCCATCACTACTCCTATGAAGAAATTCTTCCTAATGTCCAGCCTAATCCTTCCTGGTGTATCTTAGGACTGTGTCCTCTTGTCCTGTTGCTGCTTCCGGGGAGCAGAGACCAATCCTCACCTGGCTGCACCCTCCTTTCAGGGAGTTGTAGAGAGTGACAAGGTCTCCCCTGAGCCTCCTTTTCTCCAGGCTGAACAACCCCATCCCCCTCAGCTGCTCCCCGTAGGGTTTGTGCTCCAGACCCTTCACCAGCTCTGCTGCCCTTCCCTCGACACACTCCAGCACCTCAATGTCCTTCCCAAACTGAGGGGCCCAGAAATGAGCACAGCACTCAAAGTGCAGCCTCACCAGTGCCGAGAACAGGGGAGGATTGACTGCCCTGGTCCTGCTGTCCACACTATTCCTGATACAGGCCAGGATGCCATTGGGCACACGTTGTGCCACCTGGGTACACTACTGGCTCACGTTCAGTCTGGCACTGTCCCTTTCTGCCTGGGCACTGTCCAGCCACTCTGTCCCCAGCCTTAGTACTGCAGAGAGTAGTGGCCAAAGTGCAGGACCCAGCACTTGGTCTTGTTTAACCTCCTGTCACTGGATTTGGCCCATCTATCCAGCCTGTCCAGGTCCCTCTCAGAGCCCTCTTACACTCCTGCAGATAAACACTAGCTCCCAGCTTGGTGTCATCTGCAAATTTGCTTATGGACTCCATCCCCTGATCCAGATCATCAGTACAGATATTAAACAGTCCTGGGCCCAACACTAATTCCTGGGACACAACCAGTGACTGGCCACCAACTGGATGTGGTGCCATTCACCTCCACTCTCTTAATGCACAGAAGAGTGCACCTGTCAGTTGTGTATCCAAGATTATTAAAACTGCTTTTATTTCAGGTCACAATTTAGGCAAAACCATAATTTACTTATGTGGAGTAAGTGAAGGTACATTTGAAACACTTAGATGCAGTAGAAATTAGTTTCATAAAATATCTTCAAAAACTCGGACTTTACCCATGTCTGGTAAACAGAGCTGCATTTCAAAAAGTGTAGAGGAAATAATGTGGTTTGTGAAATAAAAAGCATAAGTGACCGCATGATTAAAACTGTCTTGGACTGCATTTAGTTAATGAAAGTCAATGTCTCTGGTCTGTAGAAGGCTACCAGTAACTAGTAAAAAGTGATGAGTGAATTCAACATTTGTTGCATTGTCTTTCATGGACGTAGATGGCCTCTGAGACTGTAAAGAAAAGGGAATATGACAAGGCTAAAACTGCATAACACATCCTTTTTGTATTAATTTTTTCCAAATAAGCTGGACTGAACTAACTCATATTCGGTTGTCATGACTCCCCTTGGAATGACCAGCTGGTCCATACCAAGCAGATATGAACAGAAAGTGGGATAGCCTGGTTTTGGCTGGCATAGGGTTAATTTTCATCTTACCTGGTACAGTGCTGCTCTGCTTGTAGTATGAGAATAATGTGAATGACACACGGGTATTTCAGTCATTGCTTACTGTGCTTACCCTACATCCAGGACTTTGCGGTTTCTCATGCCAGCAAGGAGGTGCACAAGAAGTCATGAGGGGGCATGGCCAGGATATACTTTTCTATTATGAACTAGACATCTCTCATTGTTTGCCTGGACTTGTTCCCTAAAGGAGTCCTTTCTGTTACTATGCCTTTGTTTCCCCCCCCACCCCCCAAAATATAAGTAATAGAACAAAGGCCAGAGACCTTGTTCCTTTCCCATGAAATAATTAGGAAATTGAATTTGAAAGAGAGGGGGTGTTTCAAAGAGAAAAATTATCAACTGCCAGTCATATGAAATAATGGCAACACTGCACTGAAAACAGCACAGAGGGCTAAAAAAAACAAACCCAGAAACAAGAATCAGATTTTCAAGAAAGCCACAAAAGCAATAATACTTTGGAAGTAAGGGTCCTGGGATGCACTGGGAATGTGAGATAAGCAAGCCAGACAACTGATGAAGTCGCCAGCTGACCTGGGCAAGTGGCTCTGCCAGTGTCTGCATCATGGAAATGAGAAAAGCTGTTCTAACGGAGGGGGACAGTCTGTGTGGCAGAGCATGCAGTTTTCAGTGCTGTCAGTATGAAAATATTTTTTTTAATTTAGAGGAAAAAATTGTAACTTGAACCCTAGAAAAAATAAGACTTCATCATATCTAAAGAGAAGCACACCAATGGGGTCAGGTATTTGTCAATGACAAGTGATTATGATTTGAAAACTGTTCTTAGGATAGCAAATACTGCTGTAACAAGGATTCTTTCAGATGCCTGAACAAAGCCATCTCATAAACTCAAAAAACTGAACAGAAAAAATGAATGAAAATACTGTGAATGAAACCATTTTAAGCCTCAAAATGTGAGCTTCTGATGTTCAATACTGTAGCTTAGTGAAAACAGGGAAGAAGCTCATAAGGTCATAAATATATGCAGGATAAAGAGAAAACCATGGTAATTGATACCAAGAAAACTAGGAATTGTTTCAAACTTATGTGAGATAAGAGTCAAAGCATAAAAGAGAAAAAGCTACAATAGGCACTATTTTTTTATTCACATTCTGCAATGCACTTTATGATGTGTTCTTTGTTGTCCTAGATCTTGTTTCAATTGATTTTATTTATATTTTTTGCCTTTTTAAAAACTATCTGAAGAAATTCCATCAGCATGAAGATGCTGAAACAGAAAGCAAGTCAGGATGAGAAATTTGGATTGCGGAATATACCTTTTTTTTTTTTCTTATACCTCCTGCTCACAATTAAAACTATATCTACTCCTATAACACAGTAAAGGTGGGCAGGATTTTAGAAGGAGCTGATAGATGATTGTAGCAAGTAGGATGTCTGATTGTTATAGCTATCCTGCAATGCAACTATCATGATCAGTTGTTAGGGCCTCCTGTAGCACTCTGTGCTCGTAGAACACCACGGTCCTTTCTGCAGAAGTCCCAGTGTTTCTGCTTTCAGTATCTGGCACTGTGAGTTACTAACAGTGTTAGTTCTCAGTCATGGCACAGTACTGCTGGATAAGGGCACGCTAACCCTGGCAAACAGTTCACAACAAGGCTGAGTGTACTGAGACTGATCACTTTTCATTTGCACAGGTTGGATTTATATTTGCAATAAATGTGGTCTATTTATTCCACTTGAGCTTTGCTCTGCATACTGAAATTGAAGGATGTGATCCAGTTTAGGAATAATTTTCAAAAGGATTCAAAGGGTATAAGACTGGAGAAGAATAATTTTGAAAACTGCACTGTCATTTTGCTTTGTCCTACGGAAAATCCCATGCCACCTACTTTATGAATATCACAAGATACTATTTAATGCTAAGCAACGTGTTCGCACAGCATGGAGCAACTTAACCCCAGCTCTTGTCAAACCCCAATCTGGAAAACAAATCAATTTGTTTTCAGTCTTAAATTTGTTTGTTTTGGTTAATGACAGTTCCTACTTCCAGAGATTAAAAAAAAATTTAAAAAGCATAGTCTTGACAAAGTCTCTTCTGAATCAAAGCTCAATAGAAAAGAGAATGTGAGAAAAAACAGTTTTCTTTAGAATTGTCCTTGCAATTCCTTTTCATTTACTCTTTTGGCTTGACATCGATGGAATAGGCTTTTTGTGTACAATTTATAGTGCATAAATGCAGAGAATGCATTTCATGAAAAATAAAAATATGTTAATTTTCCTGACAAAGATAATGTTTTATCTTTTACAAAATACTTTTCACAATAGTTGAACTAGAAACTTTAGAAGGAAACAGTGAAATACTGAAAATTCATTAAAAAACAACACTGTTCTTGAGTGCTCCGCAGGGCTGGAAAACCTCTCTTTTGGCTTTAAAGACTTCTTAATTCAAAATTCTTATTTAACTTGTTGTTTACACCCTGAATCTGTTTCTTACATTCTATTCCTGGATAATTTATTTTGGTTCCTGCTATTGTGCCAAAAGTATGATATATAAATATTCTTAAATTCATCTTCAGCAGTTTTTGGTGAAAGTTGAACATACATAAATCTGTTGTGACATTCACTCTTATGCTTCATTATACGTTCTCAAGAGTTTTTACAGTCTTTGTTTTTCACTTACTGCTTTTGCATTTGTTGTAAAGATTAAATATATATGATATAAATTTCAAGTTGCCACTCATAATTCTTTGGTCCTGCATATAGTTGTTTAAAAAATAGCAGACTGATATGAAAAGTTTTGGTGGAATGAAACAAAAATTGAAAGCAATACTCATGACAGAACTTTATGGTCTATGTTCTGTTGTTTACTCTGTAGATATATAGGTTTATGATGTAAACCTTGCAAAGTATTTCACTGCTCTTATATGTGCAAACAATTTAATTGTACTTTGAATTTTGAAATATTTTATCTCAATATAACATTTCATGATTGATTTTTGCAAGAATGTTCTCAGCATAACTATAATTTTTCCATTCTAAACTATCAATCCCTCAACTCCACAAATGATTTTTGAATAAATTATACATTTTAGAGCAGATGATTGCTTCAGGGTATAATATAACTTTTTAAAAAAATTGTACAAGTGCCATCTAAACATTTGCGTATACAGGATATGGAAAAGCAAATACATGTGCCTTTTCTTTTACATAGTTAAAGGGCACCTTTTGATGGAGGTGCACCTTACAGTGGGGTTTTCTGTGTGCTCATACCATAGCCTGGTGGAGGTACAGTCAGTAATTATACAGACCCTACACAGCTCTTGGAAATAAAGAACAGACTGCCATGTTCTGGTTAAAGGAGGCCAGATGACTAACATTGCACATTTGCATTGCATTAATGGGACAACCTCTCACAGTTTCTTCATTCATAAAGTGGAAAGGCATGTGTGAAATTTGGGAGCCTTAACTGAAATTTATTGTTGTTTCAAGAGACTTAATCCATTTGCCTCTGAAAAAAAAAAGTGTTCACAGCACTTGTTCGGCCAATTTCCTGCAGTTAATCCATACCTGCAGGTAGGATTCCTGCCAACAGAATTTAATTCCCAAAGCCACATCTGGCTTTCCATAGAAAGTTATCTGTTTGTTTGTCATATACCAGAACAAAAACCACCTGCCATTTCAACCTCTTATTTCCCCAATGTTTGTCCATTGTCTAGAGGAAAAGCATAATCTTAATCTACACAATAAAATCCATTTAAGACGTTAATTATATGGGATATGTATATATTTATACATACACAAAATGTCCTATACAAAAGAAAACAACTCTTTAAAGATGAAATTTCTGAATGTTACACACAGGTGAAAATCCAAGTGGAAACAACTACTGCATCTCTTGAATGATAACATTGAAGGTGGTTGGTCTCAATTTTACATTTATTGAATTCTTGGTTCTCTAAGACCCTGTATCAGGTTTGAGAAGGCATAGGCTTTTCTGATTAGTAGTTAGATATTTGTAGGTTGTGAAAACAGATGTGCTATGGATTTCCAAGGGTAAATTTAAAGTTCAGCAAAATTAAAGAAAATGAAACCTGAGGGAAAATACATTAGATTAGGTAAAAAAATGTAACTCACTAGCAGCAGAGCTCCCACAATCCCAGATAACAAAGATATCTCAGAAAAATGCAAGAACATAGATTCATGTGGAACATTAGAAGCAGAAGTGTTCAAATCCTGAACCTGAAATTATTATCTGTGTAGGACCACACAGCTTTAAGTCTGTATAACAATCAAGAAAATTAAATACTTGCCCATGTATAACTAACTGGCAGCAGTACTCACATTGTAAATTACAGCAATATTAATAAACCAGTAAGTTTGTCAAGGATGCCAGAAAGGCAATATTGAGGTGGAAAAAACCTGCTGATCCATGAAGAACTATGTGATCCTATTTTTTAATGGAAACCGAATATTCAAATAATTGACTTTTTAACTCCAAAACACAGATTATGGGAAAAAAATATAAAATTGTTGGATATTAGGCAATCACAAATTTATCAAAGTTACTTGTATAATCATATTCCATTCTCTAGTGGATTAATCTAGGGACAGAATATATATAACCATGTCATTAACAGGTATTGTAAAGAACATTCATGGCTGCATTGGTAATGATTCATCAGGCGTTTTCTAGTAACTGAGTGCTTGTCAATGTTTCTATTTACTGGGAGAGCTGAAAAGATATTATTTTTCTAAAAGGTTGCCCTAAAAGGAAGAAGTTATGTGCTGTTGCAGCAAACCTCCATCATCACTGAAGTTTGAAACCTGTGTTTGGCATGGCAGACATGGTATTGTTTGACATAGTAACTGGAAAAAAATCAAACCTATTGGATATGACCATGATTATGGTGGTCTTTGCCCTATTTCCAGGTAGAGTATGGATGTAACTCAGGGCAGTGAGACACTGAGGCTTCAGTCAGTTGGAGCTTGGATCAATTTACTACAGAAACTCTATAATCATGGTGGAGGCAACAGCCCTGGAGGTACTAAAAAGACGTGTAGATGTGGCCTGACAGTGGTTAGATAACCATCTAACCACATATGGTTAAATGCTTGATGCTCGTAAAAGGAAAAAATAGAACTGTCCTACTGTTACCCAGCGGGTTACTGCTGAATTAATGCATGAGGGGGAAAACAGTGAACAAGACACAAAGGTCTTGTTTAGTTCTTTTTGTTTGTTTTTATGGTTGTTTGTTTGTTTTTCTCCAGTGTGACTGTTAAAAGATTACAAAGTGTGTGAATGTGAAGGACAACAGCCCATTTGGAACTCCATGTATGGACACTCACATGTAAGAGTAAGTGAAAGGGTTTATTCTGGATTAGATTATTTCACTTGCAAAATGTATCTTATTCCAAATAAGAGTTCCCCAGAAGAGGAGGCTTTTCACAAAAGGTATTTCAGTCAGCTTTACCAAATAGGCAGAAAAGTATAATGAGCAATTTTAACAGAAACACACTTTTTTCTGTAGGAGATATTACATTGTATCTTCTCAGAGATTCTTGCAACCTACTAACAGCTGAAGTTGTCATGGGTGTAAAGGTCTTCATCTAGTAGTGAAATTTGTACTAGCCATGATTTCAGTGACTTCTTGTCAGCTTACGGATAGTTCTCTACTAAATTTAGAGATACAGACTTGATTCAGAAGAGCACTTTACTCATTAGTATTTGGTAATTGGCAGTTCTTCCTGAGACATTTGTTACAGAATCACTTTCTTCAGGGGAGAAAAAAAAAAAAAGTATTTGGATTTATCTTTACTTTGCATGAGTCCTTAGATTTTAGAGTGTTTCTATGTCAGCACCATATTGTTTCACTTGCTGCAATAATTTGTAATAGTCTATTCTCAAATGATGCTGCTAAACAGGAATAACCTGGTTCCTCCATCATTTTACTGATGGGTATTACAAGGCCTTTAGCCCCACCTGCTCAAGACCTTGCATGCTTTTCTTGTACTGCCTTCCTGGCAATGTCAGTTAGTTTAGTCTGCATTTCAAGTGCTGGGGTCCAAAGGTAGAGGATAAAAGCAAGTTCACCTTTACTCATTACACCTAGAATAGTTTTAGAGATTCTGCTTCCATTCATAACACTCTTTACAATATGGAAAATTACTACAGAAAAGTAGCATTCCTCCAACAAGAACCTCCTCAAGATCTATCTAGTCACTTAGAAATTTCCCTGTTGCCATCAAGTTATTCTCTTGTTTCATGTCTAATTGAGCAATGGATCTAATTCCTTTGTCTTTCAGCTGTTGCCTTGGGAGTGTGAGTAGTGTTTGTCACAAGAAATGATTGCACATATTTTTAGGGAGCTCCATAAAATACTATTACATCAGCATTTAATTGATGTTTTACTGTACATAAGACTCACTAGTACTCTGTGAAGACCTCCCAGCTGAGAGGGAAATGGAATATTTTTACCAGCTGAAGCTAATTGGAAGAAGCCAGCCTCATGCCTACCATGCACTGCGGTGATGGTGAAGAGGTGAATTAGAGAACATCCATTTGCCATTGCACATATTTCCTGAGCAAAGAGCATAGATACACATCAAATTCCCTCTCCTAGAACAAAGCACGGCCTATGGGAGTCTGTCAGGACAGCAGTCACTAGAAAACAGGGCTGTGTCTGAATGGTAATCTGTTCCCAAAATATCTCTCCTTCTCCTCTCCTTTTGAGCTTCATTATTATTAATGCAATTTCAATTCTGCACTGCTTCTAATTTTATTAATTACCTTTCAAAAGATGAAAGCTGTTAAGATTTGGAGCATTCTGAAGGGGACATTAAACAAACCTAATTAGAGATATTCCATGCCATAAAGGCTCCCATTGAAGCCTGTTTTGTAAAAGAAGCTAAGTATATTAAATTGTTAAATGATAATTAGGTGTGAGCATTAATGATAATGTATAGTTAACCTAGTTTGTGCTATCTGATCCAATTAATTTCTATAAATACAATAACTTCCTTTTGAGCTAATTCAGTTGAGCCAGTGAGACCAGCTCTTGCCCACACAGAAAGGTCTTGTACACAACAGATTTTAGCTCTTATTTTTGACCAGCTTTTCAGGAGGAATTAACACAATCAGATTGCAGTGGTCATGGAACTTGGGGCCCAATCTGTAGCCAACAAATCTGACACCTGTTGCTTTCATTGATTTAGGCTAATCATACGTGTGAGAAATTTCTGGATCAATAATTAGAGTCAAAGGGTCAGGACATTGCATCATTCTTAAAAATTCATTTAATTTTAAACAACTTTTAGAATCAGCCAAACTTTTAAAAGAATATAGAACTATTGTTTTATGAAGAAAAGCTAGAGACAGAAGCAGTCTTACAGTTAAAAAAGTATTCCTAATTTTACATACAACCGTCTATGGAATACATCTTCACAATGGAAAACTGGTTAGCTCTTTCAATTTTCAATTAAGTGTTTGAGTTTAAAGCAAGCAGTCTTGATAAATTAATGGTCTGTTACTTAGCTATCCTAGTTGTACAATTCTTATTATTACTGTAATTTTATTGAACAAATATGAATGTTGTAGAAGTGTGTATTCAGCATTAAGTAATATTGCCAAGATGATGTCTGTTTTTACCTGAAAGGTTACTTGGAATGGTTACATTGCCAGCAAGACAAAGCCCTGATATTTCTCAGTAAGGACTGTGGGTCAAGTACAATTTTAAATACACATTTGCTTCAGATGCATATATAGGTTTGGATAGGAAAAACATCCAAATAAAATACTGTGCAAAGGTTCCGCTTTTATGTTGTTATGTTCTTATGCATGTTAGTCATTGGCCAGTCATAAGTGGGATTCCCCAAGGCTCAGTGTTGGAGACAATCTGTTTAATATCTTTATCAATTATTTGGACCAGGGACTAGAGGGCATCATCAGTCAGTTTGCAGCAAATTGAGCAGGAGTGTTGACCTACTAGAGTTGGAAGGCTTTTCAAGATATCTGGACAAGCTGGATCAGTGGGCTGAGGCCAGTGGAATGAGGATCAACATCCTGTACTTGGGTCACAGCAACCTAAATCAATGCCATGGGTGTGGGGCGGAGTGACTGGAAAGCGGCACAGCAGAAAAGTTGCTGGCCACAAGCAGCTGAACGTGAGCCAGAGAGTGTCCAGGCAGTCAAGAATGCCAATCTTGGTATCTTGGCCTTTATCAGAAATAGTGTGGCCACAGGACCACTGTGGGTGGGATGTGACTGTAAGGATATTCCCACTTTAATGAGGGGTTTTATTCTCAATTAGCTTATTCACTTGCAAAGTTTATCCTCTTCAGAATAGGTATTTCCCAGAAGAGGAGCATTTTCTCAAGAAGTATTTCCATCAGTTTCACCACTTGTGGCACTTTATGTGACCACACAGAAAGTTAATTAAGTACAATAGCTTTTGATAAAATAGGAGAGAATATTCTGAATGAACTGCAGTTTCCACAAACACTAAGACATTATTTGTATGGCTTGGAATATGTGTGCCTCATTTCTCAGAATACCAAACCTGCCATCATGGAAGATCCCTGTAGAAATGCTTTAAACCTGAAGTCCACCACTAATTTTCAAAGGTGAAATACAAAGAAAAGGTAAATGGTTTTTACCCTTCATCACTTCCTTTATGATCCGAAATTACTACACTGGCAGCAGAGGAAAATGTCTACTTTATTCTTTAATTAATATTTTGAGCATTTTTTTAAGCTCCAGTGCCTCACAGCCCTTTTGTGTTGCAGTGTTGTAACAAGATCTTTGGAGATTTGTACGATGCAATTGTCCACATTTTCATTTTAAATGGGCTGATGCTTTATATAAAAAGAAAAAAGAGCAATTAAGAGGAGAAAAACCTGTATTTCAGATAAGACCCTAAATCAGCATTAGTAATATGGTTACCCATGATGCTGCTGAAGCCTTTAGGGAAAAAAGCATGCCTTCATCCTATAGAAGTGGTCTGAGTTATGTCCATAATAGCATCGGTGTAAAGATGTGCTGGGAACACGAATAACTCTGCTCAGATTGCACCCTTAGCAAGATCCTGCCAGAATCCTTCATCAGGCAGAAAAAATAGTCCATTTGACTTCTAATGAAAGAAACTTACAGAAAAATTATCGATTATATCTGTAGAGCTAAAGAGACACTAACCATACTCCTGTATAAAAGATGTTGATAGTTTTAACCACTGTGTAAGAAAAATATTTTGTATTCAGAAAAATATTTAATATTCAGAAAAAATTTTATATCAAACCAGGATTACTTTGAATATGAAATTTTACTGTATTTATCAAAAAAATTATTAAATTATTTCATATTCTCTCAGTCCACTGTTAAGATAATCCTCTGAGCACTGCCTGCAAATAATTCATTTAAATAAAAAGATGCTTCTTAAAACCTCTAAAATTTCTCTATAATGTGTTTTTTAAGCCACAAAATACACTGGATGTTAAATAAGGATTTGTGAGGGCAGTAATGCTGATGCATTTTTGATTGGGAATAATGGCCAAGCATACTCATTCTGGAGAACTCAAAAAGGACTGTAGATCTCTACCTGTCCCTTTTCATGTATTTTGGGTGATTTAATAAGCAAGCACCAAAGGAGAGAAAAGGTCCTTGAGTGACCTGAACTGGGGGCAGGCTGACTCCAACTCCAAAGTAGTGGGTGGAAACCAGGAGCATTTGCTTAGCCTGTGTCTAAAATTGTATTATTTTCAGAGTGAGTTTTATATTTTTGAAACAATTCTTAGTTTGTCATTCAGAGGTTTATGCCTCTGAAGTACTGAGATACAACCTCCTTGTTTTGTGACACTGACATTTTCCTGGACTGTTCCTCACCTTACGCATCTGTGAACAATTGCTTCCTGGATGGGGTGACCAGACAATAACAGTTCTTTAGTTTAGAACTCCTACTCAAGATACATATTTCTGAGCTTTCTAGTCTTGTGAGCTAACATTAAGTTAATCTTGTTGAATCCAGAAGAAAGGTGCTATCCAAAATCTGTCAAGGTACTTGCTCTTCTTTATCCTCTGAGACAGGAGTCCTTTGTGTCAAATAAACATTTTTTAAGTGTTCCACCATAATGTTCTCCTCATCTTCAAGATCTGCATCTTCTTTCATCTCCCACCTGAAAGAAAAAAAACATTTCATTAATTTTTAATATGTTTTAAACTAGTCTTTAGAACTAGTAAAAAAATACAGAAGTTGTTTTTATCAATTCATTGCCCTCCACAGCTGTGGTTACACCAGTTGAGATTACTGAATCACACAAAATACAACCCCCAAAAACCTTGCCACACAGAACTTGGCATGGGCGTGAGGCAATTGGCACAAATTGTCAAAGCTACTACAAAATCTTACTTGTATTTACTGCAACAGTACTTTTTTTTTTCCATTTTATGTGTCACACACATTGGTAGAGGTGGAAACCTTGTAAAACTTGCAGAGAAAAAGTGGAAGAGCTAACACACATTTTGGAAGTTAAGCAGATGCTCCCAGTGCTCTCTAAGTTTGCAGTGAAATGTCACCACATGAAGTCCAACCCAAATATTTAATGTGAGTTGTCATAATTCTCTGGAAGTGACAGTACTTTTTTCCAAAATACTACAAAACTGACTGGCTCTTTATTTCTTTAACCATCAAGTATAACGATCTGACCAGAAATAAATGACATCCGATTCTTTCTTGCCCATGTGAATACATGTTTCTAATTTAGTATTAAGAGCTAATGCCACTAAAACTTTTTTTTTTTT
>VYXF01006703.1:56702-79774 GCA_013397295.1 Polioptila caerulea | reverse complement strand
GTAGTGGTCAAATATAGAACCTTAAAATTAATGCAGTATTCAGTTAAAGACCATCCTGATATGTAGTCAGGTAGACTTTGTATCACTCCAATCATGCCTTACACAATGGCATAGTAAGCCACACTTCTGTGGCTCTACCTCTTTTACAAGTTCTGTGGATATTTAAGAGTTTGATTTCACTTTAATATTAATCTCGTTCTGTTCTAAGTGTAGGCTCCCAGTTCAGACCACCTGAAAACAAAAGGTGGACATCAATAGTAAAACTAGAAATCACATTTTCAAGTACTAAAACTAATAGGTTATAAATGAGCCATAGAATGAGGCAGATAAGTAGGAGATGAAAAAATTAGCCAAACAAGGACTACTTTTAATAAACTGTCAGGAGCAATACTTTAATCCTGTCCCCAAAGTTCTTAGGTCCTCATTCATACTGCAAAAATCAGAAGCCAAATACAATTTTAGATTAATGAATGAATCAAATATAATACGGAATGGTGGTTTGACCATATTTCTTTCCTTATATTTGCAAGAAGAGAACAGTCATTATTGGCAATAGAGCATGGTGTATACTTTGTATCTATTTAAAAGCTTACTAAAACCAGAAGGAGAACAAGTGCTTTGTAATAAAATCTCACTGTTAAAAAACAATTAGGAAAAAATATGTTCAATGAGCATGTGTAAATTAGCATATATCCTTCACACCTTTACCTTAAAAACTGAATCTGACAACCCATATTACTGCCTGAAGGAGTATCAGAACAAGCAAAGCATACTGTGAATAAAATTATAAGCACTGAATGCCTATGATCAAGGTTTTGCAATAATTAACTTCCTATTACTCCACTCATATGTGACTCCTATCATACTTAACCTTATGTGTATATTAGCACTAGGTACAATTAATTGCTATGTCTGTCTGCTCCATTCTCTGGTTTATGATATAAAATCTGGTTATATAAACCTTCAGTGCAGTCACTTTTGCAAGCATACCCAGTGAATGCTGTTGAATAGGGTGACTGGTTTCCCCTTTTCCTTTTGGTAACATACCTTCTCTGTGCAAGCCTTTATTTGAATTTATGGTCCTCAGCGTTATTCGGAAACACTGCTACGTGGGCTGAACTAATTAATTTTAATTAATTTGATTTGCTGCGCATTTTTAACCCGAGGAGCTGTTTGCTTAGGACTGTCACAGTTACAGAGATAGGAGGTAGGGTGTAGCATTAGGGGTGACCCAAACTCAGGTATTCCACATCTCCTCCACATCCACCCGTGCAAGGTAGTTTACTATCTCTTTAAGACCCCGGGTTAGAAGCAGAACCTCTGTGTTTTACGCCGGTTCGAGGAAAGGGGAGGGGTGCTGGGAACTGACACGCGGAGTTCTCTGTTTTGTTCTTTCCAGGCTCCTGTGAACCTCAGAAAGCGGGGCGCTCTGACATGCTGCTAGCCACGGCCTCCCAGGAACTGATGGAAAAAAAAGACAGACAGCGACCCTTGCCACGGTTGCCACAGCAACCACCGCTTTTGGAGCCCGGGGAGATGTTTCTCTGGACTTTCCGCCGCCGCTGCTCCGGACAGCCGCCTGCCGCCAAGGGTCGGAGCCGCTCCTCAAGTTTCCAGCCGCGGAGGAGGTTGGCCCTACATCTGCTGAGGCGTTTCCTCTGGCGTTTCAGCAGCGCTGACTCCTTTAGGAGAATAATATGTTTTCTACGTTTGTTTTGTTTCCCCCCCCGCCTCCTATTGTTGCTTGGGGAAGGAGGCAGTTTTGGAACCACGGATGCTCGGTGTGTTTTTGCCTTTGGCCCTTCTCTTGGCCCTTCTCTTGGCCCTCAGAGGGGAGTCTACAGCATTTTGTCTGTGTTCCCCAGGACAATTCAGGGGACCTTCTCTGTGGGTGAGGGTTTAACTGTTTGCCTCTGTACTTCTTGCTTATTGCTGTTTTCTTTTAGTAAACTGTTTTTTTTCCTTTTTACTTATATCTCTTAGCATTTGTCTCTCCTCATTGGTGGAGGCGATAGGTTGAAAACTATGGGGAGGGAAGTTATTTCAGAGTCTCTACCCTGTAAAATTGCCTTAAACTAAGACGTATTTGGCACCCAACTAGAAGAGGACCAAGAGAGAAAGTGAAAAAATAACAAATTTGACCAAATAATTTCTATACTAGGTACAGAACTCCTGGTCACCACAGTGCTTGGTCTGGTCATGGTGTTGTGGCGCCTAACCTTGTATAGGGGTCCAAATATACGGAACCGTCTACCTGTGATAGTGCTCTTCTCCAGACCAGGGAGAGGAATCAAGATACAGTTGATGCAGTTTGTGATACCAGTTTATGGAATGATAACATGAAAGGCAGTGAAGATCATTTGGTAAATGCATTCATTATTGTTTACCTGTCCTGATCTGGGCTGCTGTGTTTGGAGGTTTATTACTAATCGCACACAGCCTGTGAGGGGAAGAGGAGAAGATTATTTTTCTTTTTGCCTTTCACCTCCTTCTCCCCTTCAGATCTTACACGTCACTTCTTAAGAAAGCTGAATTCCCTCTGGATGCTAAGGACATCATATTCTTCTTGCTGGTTCTGCTCTGTCTTCTCTGTACAGTCTACAACACATTTGGAGTCAGGATGGAGATTTCTAGGGAAATGTCTTAGAGTGATTTATGAGGATAGTCTATTCCATGGTCCTCTGCTTTATGCCCAAAAAGGATTGTGGTGTCTTTAAAGCCTGGGACTGGTAGTGGGTGGGACTGGGGAGGTGGGAGCTTTGGGCTTTTGGTGAGCATTTTTGAAGCCTCACTGCCCAGGCATTCCATGGCACTGTGAGATTTGGTTTTACTTGGCTAGCTTGGCTTTGTTGGCCCAGGTAAAAAGCTTTTCCCTCCTTTGGCTTGGAGAAGCTGTAGCAGCAATCTTTCATCGGCCTTGAGGTGAACTGAAAGCTGCTGGTCCAAGACTGCAGGAGTGGGACTGGCTGGAGCAGGGCTGCCCCAACATGGCACCCCAGAAAGAACCGAGTAAGACAATGGGACTCATTTTAAAAAGAACCTCGTGGACACCTGAGCTGGAGAACATGGTATTCAGTGGATGTATCACATTCCCTATCACCCATGAGCCACTGGGAAAGTCAAACAGTGCAATGGATTGCTAAAAACCATACAGAAGACAATGGGTGGTGGAACCCTCAAACGTTAGGATCTGCATTTACCAAAGACCACCAGTTAGTTAACACTAGTGGCTCCACTAACCAAGCTAACCCTGTCCAATCAGAATCCCTGCATATAGCAGATGAAGTCCCCATGGTGTATGTTGGGATTCGTCCCATCTCAAGCAAAGGCAAACCCATCCATGGGATTGTTTTTGCTCAAGGACCTGGTTACACTTGGTGGCTATTTCAGAGGGATGGAGAACATTGCATACCTCAAGGGGGACCCGATTTTGTTGAGAACCATCTGAAATGTTAGATTATATATGTAATATTGGTTGTTGAATGACAATGCCACTATATGTCCTAAAATATCCTCAGCAATGAATACAGGCTGCTCAAGTTGTGCCAATAATGGACTAAAATAAACTCAACAAACATCTTTGGGGAACAGTCACTGACCAGTTAAATAATACCTTTATCAATACAGTTATTTGTATGTGTTTATGGCTACAGTTGAAAGGTATGAACATCTGGACATCATGTGCATGGTATAGAATAAGGGGTGGATAATGTCCTGGGTACAGAGTTGGAGTTTTCAGTGCTGTTTATTAAAATATCATTCACATCAGCCATAGGCATGAGATAGGCATCATCTTTCAGCAGAGATAATGCCGTGGCTGGAACAGGAAGGGGTCCATTTTGGTCTTGCTCACCAAAGTGAAGCAATCAGCAGACCCTGGCACTGTATGACTTGTGGGTCTCTTCCCACTTCCAAGCTCTCCAGGACATTTCTGCAGGACAACTGGGCTGAGAAGAGGCAGAGAGACCACTCCCAAGTTCGTGGTTCAAAAGTGATAGCTCCCAAAGTGACCGATCCCAAACTGCAGCCAGGAATGTCTGGGCCAGGACTGCAGGTTTGGGTGCTCAGAGGGACGATTTCCCTCTCCCCCAATGGGGCAGCAAGCTGAGGCAGCAGCACTGACACCAGCCAAGCCTGGCTGAGCTGGAAGGGAGTCCAGCAGGTGGCAGGAAGAGGCAGCAAGCAGGAGAAGTGACATCCCAGACACACACCCCTGCTGTCACACAGAGGGGAACAGGAAAACTGGCACTGCAGGCCTGGACCTGCACCAGACAACGCCAGCATAGCCCATCTGCCACCAGAATCACACCATGACCCCCCGCATTCTCAGGGTTTTTTTTTGTGGTTTTTTTTTTCTTCCAGAGGGGAAGGTTTAGCCAGGAGAGCCTCTCTACCATCTTGTCTTTATCCTCTGGGGCTCATGTACTGCCTGGGTGGCAGCCGTCTTGTTTTCTTCATTCCCAGAGGAACCAAGTTGACTCAGCACCTGTGTATCTAGTGATTTTTGTTGTTTTCCTTGTTGTTTCTGTTTTCTTTTAGTAAAATGTTATTTTTTTTACTTATATCTTTTTGCATTTGTCTCTCCTTATCGGTAGACAAGGAGAAGGGAGGTAATATTTCAGAGTCTCTGCATCATAAAATTGTCTTAGACTAAGACAAGGACAACAACTGAAAATGCTAAATGAAATACATCCAAAGCAGTTATTGCTGGAAGTATACTACAGAAATCTAGCAGCCTTGGTTAATGGAAGTTTAACAATAAATCAGCAGATTCCTTTTAAAGATAGTGATTTCATACTTGTCAGCACATTTGATTGAATCTTAAACAATAGATTGGTAAAAATCTTCACTTAATCCAGTTTGGACATTCTTTAGTGTTCACTTTATAAGAAGTTATTCCAATACATTTTCATTGTATCCAAAAGTAATCTATTTTTAAGGCACTTAAGTAGATCCAATGAGGATAAGAATGTCTTCTGTGTATTCACTTAACAGCATACATGAATTAAAGATCTATGAAATGAGCTTGACCAACATCTGGTCCCTTATTAATTGAGATTTTTTCCAGATTTATGTTTTAAGTCTGGGGACAATATAGTTTTTTAAAAGACCGCTAGACTGTAAGGAAGAAGTCTGTAACACATGTTTATTGTTCTAAATGGGATGAGAAATTAGCTGTTTGTGTTTAAGTGGAAAAAGTCAATGTCTACTAGTAAAAATTTTGTCCAAAATAGATATTTTTACTAGCATATCAAAACCATGTGACAATTGTTCTGGCAAAAGTAATTGACACAAATCCAACTAGCCAGGTAAAGCAATGTGAATATGAATAAAATTACCACCAGGAATTACTTTCAAAACGCAAGCTTCACCAATTGAACAGCCAACTTGCATACTTCTGTTGTTTGAAATCATTAGTAACACAGCTCTCAGAAAAAAAATTCAAATTCAGAGGCGGCATATGTTTTATTTCAGCATGATATATCTTGGAACATTAAATAAAATCATCATTTTAAAAGGATATTGGAATTATTTGAACAAAACCATTATACCATCACCTACATTTTGCTTAGTGTTCTTTTAACCACAAAAAGTTTAATTCAAGTGTCTAGAAAGCCCAACTTTTAGTACACTATTCATATTTAAAAGAAAGCATATGTTTAGAATAAAATGCCATCACCTTTGCAATCTTCAGGATATCACAAAAAATTTTCAAGTCAATAATAACTTGTGAATATAGATAATAAAAATGTTTAAATATATCTTCAAAATATGCTGAAATATCAAATAATGTAGATGACATATTGTGAGAACCTGACATTAATCACTTGAAACATTTTTCTCTGTATACTATTCCTTTCTGTGTTGCATGTGGCTAATCAAGGAGGGAAAAAAAGTAGTATATTTTTCAGCTAGACACAGCAAAACACATCAGCATAGATTAATATAGGAATCACTGAAGTTTTCCGCTCGTCAGCTTACACCTTAGATCATGAGGTCAGAATGACTAGCACTGGGAGGGCTTCTGTTTCTCCTCATACGTAAGAAGCAAGAGAGAAAGTCTTGGCTTGCACATCCACAAGCTAACAAAGTGCAAGGGGGAAATATTCAGTAACCCAGGAAGATCAAGTGATTCCAGCTCAGGTTTCCCTAGCAAAGTATCGATGTGCACTCCTAGCTTATAAATAGCATCAATATATCCATTTATATAAATCGCTATATGTAACTATTTTTTTGAGATACTTTTGTTTCTCTCTGTTGGATTGTAGAAAGTAGAGTTAAATCTGTTTGCAGAAATGCAGAGAAAAATTTTCAGCATACCTGAAAAAAAAGCATGCTGGGCAGTCCCCATTGTTTTGCTTCTTCAGACTAGTCCCATAACATCTAGTGCATGCATGAAGTTGCTTATCTGACTTTCTGAACTAAGAACACTTGTGCAAATGCATGTATTTCAAATATGCATGCCTAGAACATATTTTTATATACCTATATATATACACACATACACACCTATACTCATGCGAGTAAGAGAGCAATGATGCGGGCATTCAAGAGGGCTGATTTAATGGAAGAATGGGGTCAGTAACACTATGTCTGAGCTAAGTGCTTGCAGGCAAATATTCAAAGGATTACATCTTTTCAGTGATTTAAAATAACTTGGTAATCATGGATTGAATTTAATTCTTTTGAGCATTAATATAATTTTTCAAGTAAGAAGGAAGTATGCTATGATCAGAGTATTTTCCAAAAATATTTTCATTCAGCAAATGCATTCAGCATATGACTTACCTGCCTATGATTACATGATAGAAATGCATCTACTAAATTCACATCATAAACTACTTGTTCCCTCTCTTTACCCCTCCCCTTTTTATTTCAACTTATAAAGCCTTTCCATTATGAATGTTGAAAACCCAATGTAAATATTTTAAAGGATTAAACTTTCAAATATGGTTACTGTGGTATGTTCTGTAAATACAAATACAAGACATATCTGCTGAGAAACTATATTTGATGATTTGACAGTGTTGAGGCTTAGGAATATAAAAAATTCATATTTTGTCAACAGGAAATTTTCTCCATTTTTTAAGGAGGGGCTACTATGATAGCATAAAAAGATTATTATTTTTAAAATGCAAGATTATTATGGCTGTAGTATAATCCCCTTCTTAATGCATTGAAATTTTAACAAATACTGACTTCCATGCTTTTAGAAGGATTTCACTCAGTTCATAACTTGCAGAAAAAGGATGTGCTATGTAAGCAGGACACGTAGGGGAACCAGGAAGCTAACTTATATTAGTAACAAATTATTTTACTCAAATTTAGGCAAATGATGGGCTGCTAAAAAACCTTGTCCTTTCATGCCCATTACAAAGAAAAAACATTGCTATTTGGCCTACAGCCAGAATACCCCAGTTTTTTTGAGGACCAAAAAAAACTGATTTCAACAAGCCCCAACAATCTAGCGGATGCTTCTTTCTTCATTTTCAAAAATTGATACCTGTTTGCATAATCCTGCCTCACCCTTCCTGAAGACTCCCAGGAACAGACTGAAAATACAACTGATTGAAGCAGAGATACCATCCCAAAGAAGAGTAAAATAATCTGTAGATTAGAATTTACATAGCCCAACAAATCAATTTCAGACTAGCATACTAAAAAAAAACAGAGAGGAGATAGAGATACATAAAAAGGATCTCTCTCCACAGCAGCCTTCACTATTGGCCATTCAGGTCTTTCACTGCTGAACTGCAACCCTTTACAGAAAGAGTTTGTTTCTGTTTGGCACTAAAAAACTAGCAATTTCCTCCAGTTCATTCTAAGAAAGATAATATTGCCAACATCAGTGTAACTAATATTTACATCCATAAATGAGAAAGCCACAAAAGCTAAGAAGAGAAAGGTAAGTTTCAGAAATCTGTCATGTAGACTTGACACCTTGCAAGGAAGTGGAAAGGGAGAGCACTAGAAGAAATAGCATTCCTGAATGAATTGGCAGAGACCTTTACTTTCTCTAGTCCAAAGTCACTCTTTAAACTGTTATGATCTGGAAGAAAAAAGATGAGTAAACACCCACTACAAAGTGGGTTTTAACCCACTACAAAGACTGGTGACCCTACAGAAAAGCATGCTGAGTGAACTTAATGAGAGCATCTATAAAATATTAACCTAATGATGCTGTGTATTAAATACACTTTAAAATAATGCAGATTCATTTACTCAAAATGTATACACACAGAAATCTTTTACTTGTAAATAGTTTTTACTATATTTCAGATACTTCAAGTAGTTTCTAACTAGGGGAATGATTAAACAGAAATATGACATAATGAAATAATATATCTCACATATCTTACTGTATCTCATATTTACTGTAATTTTTCCTACCCCTTCATTCTTTAGAAAGTTAAATACTACTGTTTTGCTGTAAAAATCATAAAATATGATTTAAAAGCTTGTTTTAAAAATCATAAGGCTCTAGTTTTCAAATTAACTCAGAATAATTTAAATTGCAATATTTGCTTTACTAGAGAAAGCAAGGATTCAGGATTTTTCTTCTACTTAACATAACTACATAAGGAATTGGCCTATTACATTATTTTTAATAATTTGTCAGTGTTGTAATAGCCAAAACCTGGTGGTATATCTGCAACCAGGAAACTCATGAAAACATGCATTTAGAACTTTTACTGACAGAAAACAAATTTGGTGAACATTTTTTACAGATATATACCTTCTTTAACAAAATTTTCAAAAGGAAAACACGTTCCTTAGCTAAAAATCAAGAAAGTACCTTCCGAAAATTTAACAGGTTTGTCTTTGCCAGCCAGGACCACTGCAGGTTTGGTCAGAGATGTGGGGAGAACCAGGGAAGGTGTACAGCATGCTGTCATGCTGCAATAAATTGATAGTGAGGATTTGACTAATTCCTTAACACAGGAGAAAGAATGACTGAGGGATGGTTGTATCTTTCTAATTCAAATGACTCATGGGAGACATGAGAGTGACAGAAAAAAGGTCTCTTATGTACTGGTAAAGTCCTCACCTGCCAGGCTCCTGACTTCATCTCTCTGCATGATAAACTTTAAAAGGATTGGATTTCATCTTGGAAAAGATTGAGAACATGTTTCTAAATCTCAGAAATCCTCTCATGACAGGAATACCATTTATCTGCCAAGTATATAAAAATCATAGAATCATAGAAACATTAATGTGGGAAAAGACCTCCTGGATCATCAAGTCCAGCCTTTGACTGAACACCAGTTTATACCAGCTAAACCACAGCACCAAGTGCCACATTTAGTCCTTTCTTGAACACCACCTAGGGTGGTGACTCCACCACTTCTCTGGACAGTCTATTCCAGTGTTTAACAACCCCTTCAGTGAAGAAATTCTTCCTAATGTTCAAACTGAACCTCCTATGGTGCAGTTTGAGGCCATTTGCTCTCCTCCTGTCACTAAATGACTGTGAGAAGAGACCAACCCCATCTCACTACACCCTCCTTTCAGGCAGTTGTAGAGAGTGATAAGGTCTCCCACAAGCCTCCTCTTCTCCAGGCTAAACAAGCCCAGCTCCCTCAGCTGCTCCTCATATGACCCTACCCTCTACACCCTTCACCAGCTCTGTTGCCCTGCTTGGACACGCATTCCCACATCTCAGTGTCCTTCTTGAAGGAGAGGGCCCAGAACTGAACACAGGACTTGAGCCGGGCCATCGCCACTCAATCACCGCCCTGGTCCTGCTGGCCACACCATTTCTGATAAAGACCGGGATGTCACTGCCCTCCTTGGCCCCCTGGGCACACTCTGGCTCATGGTCAGCCAGCTGCCAACCAGCACCCCCAGGTCCTTTTCTCCTGGGCCACTCTCCAGCCACCCTTGCCCCAGCCTGCCGTACTGCAGGGGGCTGACGTGACCCGAGCGCAGGAACCAGCCCTGGCCTCACTGACCCTCACACCACCGGCCTCGGCCCCTCGGCCCGGCCTGGCCAGACCCTGTGCAGAGCCTGCCTGAGCCCCAGCACACCAACACTCCTGCCCAGCTCAGTGCTGGCTGCAAACCTGCTGAGGGTACACTCCACCCCCCAGCCACACCATCAATACAGACATGAAGCAGGACAGGCCCCAGCACTGAGCCTTGGGGATTCCCAGCAGTGACTGACCACCAACTGCAGCACCACTGACCCCCCTGCTCTGGGCCCAGCCTTCCAGCCAGTTCTTAGCCCAGTGCAGAGAGCTCCTGCCCAAGCCACGGGCTGCCAGCTTCTCCAGGAGAATGCTGTGGGAGACAGCGTCAGAGGCTTTGCTGAAGTCCAGGTACACAGCACCCACAGCCCTCTCCTTATCTACCAGCCAGGTCACCTGGTCATAAAAGGACTTGGCATTTCTAAACTTGTGCTGGCTGGACCTGATCCCCTGGTTGTCCTGTAAATGCTGCATGATGGCATTTAAGATTATCTGCTCTATAAGCTTATTGGGCACTGAGGTGAGGCTTACAGGCCTGTATATCCCCAGGTCTTCCTTCTAGGCTAATATTGTATAGGCATCACATTGGTCAGCCTCCAGTCATCTGGGACATCCACAGTTAACCAGGACTGATGATAAATGATGGAGAATGGTGTGGAGTCCACTCTTCAGAAGTCCAGGTTAGAGGTTTTATTGACAGACAAGATAGTAATTGGAAATTTTGGAACGTTAAAAAAAAAAAAAAAAAAACAAACAGGGAAAGCCTAAAAAATTTGGAAAAAAAAAAAAAAAGCAGACAGGTAGAGCCTAAAATATCTGGAAAATAAGTATTATTTAATGCTATATTCAGCATTTTAAACATTCTTTGCAACTGCTTCACATTTCAGGAGAACATGGCACTAAGCAACAGCATTAGATTGACACTGACTAGCATAGGTCTGAGATATCAAGGAGATGAAACTCATAATAATTCATTGCAGTACTTGGAACTATTGGTAATGTACTTTGTATTTCTATAAATCAGAAACGAGCACAAATCTCTGTGATTTCATAAAAAGAATAATTCCTGCATAAAGAACAGTAAAAGAAATAAAGAAATTAGGGATATTACAATAAATGAGACCATGAAGCGAAAGTTAGTGCAACATTTCTCTCTCTTTTTAAATTCTAATGTTCTCTACATTTCTGCTTGAAGTAAACAGCATTCTAGAGCACCATGTGCACTTTATTCTAGGATAAAATATTAAAAGACCAAACGGTTGAAAATATATCGGAATTGTTTTAATTATTCAGTATTTTTAAAGAGCTTGACATATTCAGAAATTACAAAGAGCCTTAGGACCATAAAATCTACTGTGTCTGCTGCAGCTGGCACCTGGAATGTCTATTTCATCCTAAGCAGCAGTTTTTCTGAATCTTAGGTATCTGAAACAGTTACAGATATGGCTGAAACCATGAAGATAGATGTGGACATTCTGTAAAAGTACTATTTTTTGTCTAATTACAATACTTCTTAGTCACTAAGTCACATCTGAGGAAGAGATGATGTGCTTGTAATGGCTATTTAAGATTCTTAAGAGCATAAGAACTTTTGACAGGTTGTAGAAGCCCAGAAGATAAGGGGCTCCAGCATCAATAGCCAGATGGCTATGGAACCAGCATAAGAAAGAACAAGATGTGGCTGCAGATGGAGGCTGTGCAAAGGCAGGGCAGCAATCTAAGACACACACCCTTGTTCTAGCTCCTGAAGGTGAGTACAGCACAGCACAAGGGCAAGAATGAGACCAATAAGCAGGCATGGACTGCAGGGGAAAACAAGGCCACCCAAGGCTCCTGAGGCCCTCCAACCCATTTCCAGAAAGATCTGAAAGAATGGACTGTGCATGGTAACAAATTTGCACAGAAAGTGAGATAGCTATCCTCAGGGTGGGGAAAAGCTGTAAGAATGTACCCCCACTGAGCCTGGATGCAAGCCCCATGTCCCTGGCCTTTCCGTTGGCTAGACTGACACTGAAATTAATTGACTGATTGATTGATTTCCTTCTCCATTTTCCATGACAAGCTTGTAATTTATAATAAAATTTGGTGAGTTTTTGTGGGCTCTTTGCCTTTTGTAATTTTTTTGACAAAGAGAAATCTACAATCTTTCTTTGTAGATTCTTTTAAAGAATCTACACATCTTGAGTGCTCCCTTTTCCCTCAGAGTGAGATGTCACACAAGTCAAGCACAAAATGATGACAGGCCTGACTAATTTTTATCCTAAACTTACACAAAAAAAATGTGGTTAAATAAACAGCACACCTAAATTTTCTAGCTAAAATACTCCCTCCCGACCAACTTTTAGCACCTCTCTTCTCCAGATGTGAGCATACTGGTTTAAAATCCAACTGCAGTGCTGCAGAAAACAGACAAGTATATATTCCTGTCAAAAAGACTCTACCTCTTCCTTATAGAAGATGTGTAAAAAGAAAGGGTATTCATATAGAATTTCATTCTCTGCCCTGAATTTTCTTCTAACTGTAAAGCTGCACACTCTAAAATCCACATAGAAAAGTCATTAGAAGATCAGGAGATGTGGGTACCACGGAAAAGATTAACACTGGGCAAGTATATGTCGAAAAAAATACAATGGAGTGTATGTAAAATGCCTTTAAACAGTTTAATAGAATTGACATCATGCCAAAATAGGAGAGCAAATGTTTACATATACATGTACATGTATACATAGTATGTTTTGCCCACGTTTGTGTGAACTAAAAATAACCTCTGCTCCTCCTCCATCCACTACTACTGCTGTAAATTCTATTAATTTGACTATCAGCTGTGAGAAGCCAAAATGGAAGAGACAACATCACTTACACCACAAAATATGGAAAAGGCAGAAACATGAAAACAGACACTCTTAAACAGTTCCTTTCTTTTTGGCAAAGCTGCCAGATTTGCAACAGATCTATCTTGAAAATTTGTAAACTAAGAATATTCACACTTGCAGAGAAGCAAGCTACAAGTCCTTGCACAATACAGCTTCACCAAGGAAAGATAAGGGAATTCCTTCTGGCATCTATTCAATAGACTGACCTACCAAGGCTCGGCTATTACTGGACTAAGCAAATATAAAAAATTTTAAAACTAGACTAGAAGACTGGATTAAATAATATCCAAAGATAAAGTAAAGGGCTCATAAATACATAAATCTCAAACAGGTAAATCTCAGAACAGAGAGTGAGAAGAGTATTTATCTTGGAGGAATATATTAAATGGATGGAAATATAAGTAAATAAGAAAAGTAAATAATACAATTATTTCAAAGATGAAAACATTTTTAAGACTAAAAGCATTTTACAACTTCATGGTTGTAAATGGTTAGCTTAAATCCCCCCCTAGAAAAGAAGACATAAAGATAAAAAGAACAAAATTTATGTGCATAGAAAGCTGAGTGAAACAAAAGTAATGATATTAATCAGCACAGATTATTTGTTTATGCCAGAAGAAAATTGTGTCTGGATTAATATTCTCAGTATCTGTAAATGGTACTGCAGATTATAAAGCTGTTAATAATGTAAAAATCAGTGTTTGCTAGACAGACATATCTACTATGGAAATTATTAACTCATAATTTTTTACAAAAGTCAAAGAGAACCACAATTTAAAAGGCTCATGGCAAAATGGTATTAAATGTTTAAAGTATGATTCAATGTGAAAATATAAACCCAAAGGACAAACCACCAGAAAAAGTTCTAGTAACACATCTAGAACTCCATTTGGTACTACTACACTACATAGCAGGGCATAGCAAAAGAGAACAAGCAAGGAAAGTTGTATATAGATATCTGAGAACAAGATTATTTTACTTGGTAATAAAAAATGTTCAAAATAAAAAAATTAAATACTTAGAAGTAAAGTCCAGTAGACACATTCTGTGACAGAAATTAATATATCTTGAGCTTTTCCATATGACAGTACACATATAAGAGATGAAGATGACAGTACACATAGGCTATTGTACAAGAACCTCCTTGCAGAGCATGAGTACAAGTGACATTTCTCCTTGCACTTAAAAGGTGGGCAGTGAATGAAATGAGTAATTTAATAGAACAGAATAAATTTTCATGTTCTTTCGCAAAAGGAAGAGAATTTCTGAATCTAGCTCTGCTGACACCAGCTAGGGTTTGTACTGACTGCTGGTGAAAGCTGCAACCCTTCTTTTATATCCTTTCCTGGGTGGGACACTAAAAACTTTCCTGATCAGGAATGACTACCTCATGGCCAGCTGTCTACATGCCCAAGGAGATCAAGTCAATGCTCGGGAATTGTTGACACCTTATGCTACAGTCAAGTATTTTTTACCTGAAGTACTCTTTCAGTTAGGAGAAGACATTTTACTGATTTATGGTCCTGAGAAACAATATTACTGTTTCCTGCTTTCTTTAGGCTCATTATGCTAGTATTAGCTTATCTATTCTGTATTAAAGACTTAACTTACTATGAGCTCAGTTTTCATTAGTAAAAACCATATCCAAACACACACACACATTAAAAAAGCAAAGTAACAACAATTTATTAGGAGTTAATGTGTACTGCTTCTGAACAATGAATTGTAAGGCTCAGCATGTGACAGTTAATGGTCTTCATGCAGGTTGTGTGATAAAGCACGGGCTGCATTAAAAAACCCATTTTTTCCCTTTTAACTGCTAGTTCTACGGCCTCCTTATTTTTCTAAATTTGCTGAGCCTCTCTCTTTCTTTATGTTGTGGTAGTGAAGCAGATTGCTGATAGCACAATACCTAGCACAACACATCTTCTGTAGCAATTTTGCAGGTAATTTCCTCAAGCACAAAAGAGACAACACGTATAGGACAGAGCTAGTCTGTAATTTACTTGTGCATAACAAATTATCAATTTTGTCACTTCTCTAACAAAATCAAAATAATTTTCATCTCTTAGATTGATTTTTTAACTGTGCTAGTACAATATTATCCAATACAAGTAGTATCATGCATATTTAATTTTATTTCAGAGATAAAACATTATGTGGAAGGAAGAGGAGGATAAACTGACAGAAAGTGAAACAATTCTTCATGTTAAAAATATCCAGCATGAAAACATAGTTGCAAGGAAGGTAGATTATAAAGTATGCATTTATCCAATAATTTTAAATACCATAATTATGCTGACTGCTCATCAAAAGTCTCTTAAGGCTCATTAAAATCATAAAACACTTCTAATTAGATATATATTTAAATGAAGTTTCTATAACATATCTACATGGTGCTTTAAATCAGACAAAGAACTTCTGGTGAAAAATCTAATTGAAGTTAAGGTAAGAATTAAAGCTTAAAGATGGGGGCACAGTGGCTGCCTTTTAATTCAAATTGAATATTACTGTGTTGTATCCACCTTTAGCCCAAACTTGTCCATAAAATAGTCAATCTTCATAAAATTTCATGTGCCAAATATGGTAGGTTTTTTTGTTGTTTTTTTTTATGGAAATAGTAACTTTCCAATTTATCAATTGATGCAAGTGGCATTTCCTTATATCTGATTGAACAGATGCTATTAGAAGGGGACATGGCCTGTGTTCCTATTAGTCCAAGCTAGGCTGAAGCACAAGTGTTATAGTGTCCACCTATATGTGTTTTTAGTCACTCTGATTTATCCCTTTCAGACATGAGTGCCTCTTTGCCACCCAAGGCACTACAATACTGGGGCTCTGTCCAATGCACTGGGATGGCCCTTCAATATTCATGTATTGACTCCCACAAAGTGGGAGTGCCCTTCTTTCAGACTACACAGTTTCAAGTCCTTGAGGATTTGCATCACTGTCTATCTTCTGATCTCAAATAGCTTTGGTGTTTCTCAGGTTTATGAACAGTATTGCTCTTTCTCAATCTTTCTAAGATGACTGCTCCCTTTATTCTTCTGAGGATGTCACTATGATGTGAGATTACTTGCCTGCTAAAGCTCTTTATTGTCATTTTGAGAACTGGACTAATGGACTTTCACAAGATTCACAACCCGGTTCCATAGGTTAAAGCTCAAAATGTATGCAAAGATTGTCCTTTAGAGTATGAACTCATCAACTCCTGTTCACCATCAAAGCTGGAAGAGGTGTATAGAAGTCATTTAGCTCTGCACTAAACCCAGGTGTAACTACATTGGTTTGCTCAGGTCTATGTCCAGAGAAGTTCTGAATTCCTCTAAGCACAGAAAGTCCACAGTACCTTTGGACACTTGCTCCAGTGTTTGATGACCCTCAAACCCAGCATAAATATATGTAGCTATCCTTATCTATTTTCAACCATTGTTGAACTGCATATAATTTGCTACCTATATTTATTAAAGAGGTTTTTTTCAAATTTAGATGTAGTTCTAGCAAACTAGTAAAGATGAAGCTATGTTAGAGCTTTCTATGAGTAAAAAAGGGAGACATGGCAAAGCCTGGCTTTTTCTCCATGTATTTTCAGTGAACATGAGCAATTCAATCTGTAGCTTCCTTTAAGGATGCAATAAATCCAGTATGGAACTCCTTACTGGCATGTGGTGATGCTCAAGGGTACAAAGGCTACCTCCCACAGTCTGATGAAACAAGGGAAAACTCTCTGTGGGAACACCACCTGCAGGGAAGGATATCCTTTTACAAAAATAACCTATTCAAATGAGGTCAAAACTCATAGAGTTCCAAGCATGTAGGAGTAAAGCATGCAGATAACATGGTAACAGAAGAGTAACAAGCTCACATGGAAAAAGGAAGGCTTGTACACTGGTAAGGGCAAAGCTATGCTGGTTTATGAAAAAGAGAAGAATAAATATACATCTTTCTGTCTTTGAGGAGCTCAGAAGGATGGGGTCCAGTCAAAAAAACCCCACACTGCCTCCTTATAAGAGAATTGGCAATGCAGTTCTTCTGTATGGAGCTTTCCAGTCGCACAATAAACCCATACACCTGATTTTTTAATACCTTATTTTCAAAACAGCCACATAGAGAACGGTATTTCTCTTCAGCAGACTGCAAAAACAAGAAACAGAAAGATTACAGTGGCCCATAGTTCAGAGTCTTATAAACTGTGCATTCTGGTTTTCACTGAAGAAGCAAAGGAACAACATAATCCTTCAGCTCAGTTTTTTTCTTGTGCTCTGTTTGTTCTCTGTGCTGCAAATGGTTTCATTAGAAACAAAGAGGCATTACTTTCATAAAGATCACTTGAGGCAATTTTAGTCTTTTTGATCACTAAAGAAATGTTTGCTCTGGCAACCCCATCCCTCCTGGTCACAGTGCCAGGTGAGCTTCTCTGAAACTGGGAAATATTTCAGCAGGGGGTGAAGCTGGTGAGCAGAGATTCACTTCCAGAACTCAATTATCAAATTAAGGAATCTCAGCAGATGAATATTGTGAGAAGTCAGAAGTTTTGTCCAACCTTCCTGGCTCTTGAGTGCCTATATTCCACCAGCAAGGGCTCTCTGTCCAGCCTGAGCAAAAAGAGATCACCTAGCACATCTGGGCACTGCTAGCAGATTCTGTCTTTCCAGGAAAAATAGGGTAGCATACAGAGTAAATGACTTGAACTATTTTATAGGATCCTCTCTCTTCATTGTCTGCCAACTATATGATTGTTGATTTCATATGGGATGTCCACCTTGTCATTTCTTCTGCCTCAATCCATCCATGTTTGAAATTCACAGACTCATAGGATGGTTTGGGCCAGAAAGGATCTTTAAGATCATCTCATTCTACCTCCCATCATGAACAGAGATACATTGCACAAGGCTAGGTTGCTCAAAGCCCCAGCCATCCAACTGCTGCCCTTGACATTCCTCTTGTTTTCCCCTCTCTTTCTCTTCAGTCTTTTCTCCAAATGCTCAAGGAGCAAATGGCAAAAAGTTAGACATGTCTCCCTCTATACACATATTCATCTGAGTGTGTTTACAAACAGAAGGATAAGATATGTAGCACAAAAAGAGCTATAGATCTGAAAAAACAAAACTGAGCTGCAGTTTTAGCAATCAGCACTTGTAATAAGCCTACATAAATTCAAACGTTTGCAGAAATACCAAGACTTCCTTGAATCCTTCCAAAGATTCATTAGAGATTCATTAGAAAGTCAGTCTTGCAGATTTTTCTCTCCTATTTAGTAATCTTGTGGACCTTGCCATTAAGAACTAACAAATAAATGCTTAGTTAAGTACAAACTGGTTGGTAGGTGGTGAAAAAGAGTGGTGATCTTGGGTTTTATGCAAAAAGGCTATCCTGTCATGTTACTTTGGTGGACAAAACAATACCAAATAAAAGTAAGTTTTTCAAGTGCCTGGTATTATGAATTATTCTGAAAAACTCACTATTGTATTTCCAATATTGGTGCAACATGCAAGAAGTACAGAGGCCTGCAAACAGGCTACACTGTTTTCATATTACTTTTGCATTAGCTAATTTGCACTAAAAATTTGAAACAAAACCAGGAAACTTACGAAAACTATAAACTAGTGTAAACAAACTACATATACTTTATGTGAAAATATATCTGTATATTGAAAGGTAATGTTACATTTTTACATAACATTATTCTCAGTGTGCCTCTAAGGATCACTATGTGATACAGTGACCTTAAAGGAGCACAGGGAAGCCAGATGCCCTTTTAAAGCAAGATGAACAATGTATAAAATTTACTGACATCATTAATGCTTCCCACAGATTCCCTGGTACATTAAACGTTATATACTTGCCTCTGTCTTGCACAATATGATAATAAAACATCATCACACTTAACTTTTTTGCACACAAACCTCCTAACATAAGACACAAAGAGGGAAGTCAAGGCTATCTAAAAGCCACAATAACTCCAGTTCTACCCCTTTGAGCTGCATTTTCTCAAGTAAGTTATAATTTTACATGATTAGAAATGAATACCATTTGTACATACATAAAATCAAATATGGATTTGTTAATTATATTTGAGATGATTTAAACCATATTAAAAGCCATGAGAGACTTTAACTTGTTCTGAATAAATAAAAAAATATTATGTTAATAGACTAAGCAGAACAATTTTTTGGAAGTGTGGCACAGGAAAACCTTCATTTTGTCATTTACATATCTTGCCATATAAAATCCTTGCTTGTTTAAGTACAAATTAATTTTTGCATGTTTAGGCAAAGGATGGGGCTACCATGGGAGGTTTTGTTCCAGCACAAGCCAGGTAGGAGAGATGCCTACTTTACAACTTTCCTGAAGTTAGAAGGAACTTTGCCCCTCTGGTTGTTTCTTCTCTTTTTGCTCCCTCCAGGGCAATGGATAATATGAAAAGAAAGTGCAAACCCCCACAACAATTGAAGCAATGCTGAGCTTCAATCCAGAGGATTCAAGAATCTCTGCTTAAGAGAATATTTTACTTTAAATATAGACAGCAGAATTTCTAAGGAACAAAAATCATATTTTTAAAAAAGTAGATTAAAACGTACACAAAATCCTTAAAGTCAGACCTCAACAGTATTTTAATTCTTTTTCTACAGAAATAAAAAAAAAATTGTAATTGATAAAATTACCAGGACAGGTTTGCTATAGCCTTTAAAATAAAATATCCACAGTATTCTGAAATAGCATGGGATATCAGACGCTAAGCACATCAGCAGGTCTTGGCAAAAGTAAATTTAAATAAGATATGTATTGTGTTATGCACTGGTAGGAAGCACATGAATTAATTTGACCTGTCAGCTGAAAGTTGAAGGGGGTGTGCCCAAGCTTTGATAAATCCTCATGCTACTTTTATTAATTAACATCTTTAAAAATCTACCCCTACTGAAAGCACCCTTAATATTTCACTTATTTCTTCTCCTAATCTCTTTTCTGTACCTGGAGTTATGTGATGGAAATTATATTCCCGAATTTCTCACATGACTGCATTTTAATATTTCTTTTGTTTCAATCCACGTTTTGACAGCACACAAATTTTGTGAGGAAATGCCTGGGCTGATACTTTGAACCGATTCACCACCCAAGTGGCTACATTTGGGCTAAATGAGGCGTGAAGAGCCTCATCTAGGGCCATCTCTTTCTTCATGTAGCCCCACAGTAGTAGCTTCAAAAAATGATTTGTCACCACACATCAATAAAAAATAAATTATTACCATTCTCACTTGTCAATGTGCTTGTCTTCACTTTGGCTGGTCTAATGATTGGCAGCTCAAAGGGAATATTTCCAGCCTTTCTGGAGCATGATTATGACTGAGCACACTACTCCTCTATGCATCCTGGCCAGTAAAAACATTCAGGGAAAGCAAATTATTTCAATGTTTGGCACCGATGATTAGAGCATTAGCCATGAATGCTAGAGAAGTTTATATTTGACAGTCAAGACTGTTCAGTTCTGACATTTATCTTCTCAATCTCTTGCCTCTAATAAGTGTGAAGTTGCAGCATTCATGTATGTGCAAAGAATGTGCCAGAGTGCAATAATACGGGTGAGGAGAATGACTTCAGCAAGATCACAAGTCTTCGAGGCAGAGACAAACTATATGTAAAAGTGAAAAAAAAAAAAAAATTGTTTGCACAGTTATTTTCTCAGACATATGTATGGCTAAAATATGGGGGATAATATGGCTGCATAACTGTTCAAATGGCAGCTTATTTAATTTTTTTTTGAATTTTAAAAAGATGAACCCTGCAACAAGACAACAGCTTTTAAAATCCCTTTGTTTTCCTTAGGACACAGAAAAGAAAATTATAAGAGTATTTTCAACAATAGCCATCTATACTCTAGTTTAAAAACAGCTACATATTCAAAGCCTCCATTAAGAGATCAAGTTTTGCTAACTGAGCACTTGGAACCGTTAATGAGGAAATTATTGTGTAAATGATGCATTTAGTTGTTATTTAGGATATTGGATTATTTTGTTTCTTCTAAAGGCAGCAATTAGGAGAATGTTATGCCTGTACAATACAATCACAAAATATTTAGTATTTTTGTTAGAAGAGTGGTGCCAGCCTATAACCCATCAGACATCAAGTGCCACAGAAGCAGGGCACAGAATGGATGCCAGGTTAGCAAAAGCACTTGATCTATGATAAGGTATATATGCACCTTGCAGGATCTAATAGATCAGGGTCATGACTCTCACCCGCAGTAAAACCATGTTAACTACCTGCCATGGGTTGGGAATGGTATTCCCCAATGTTAATAACAGAGTGTACAGAAGAACAAATGATTAACAAGGGAGTATTCAGCACAGGAAACCAACATTCGCTCCCCTGTGCTACCTGACCGGCCCTTTCCTGCCAACCCTGCACATGATGTGAGGTGGAACAGAATAACCACAGGGTCCTGGCCATGCCCCTTCTGGCTACTGCAAAAAGAACCCTATTCTGGCTGGAATCCACAGGACACAATCACAGCAAAGTGTGAATTGCTGATGGAACTGTGCTCCTTGGAGGGATGAGACTGTCAAGCTTTGTAGGAAAAGCTGACCCTGTGTAGACTAAAGACTGAATAAGAAGACAAGTTAAAAGAAACTAGTGAACGATTTCCTTAAATCTCACGAGAATTGGCTAGGATTTTAAGTTAAATAAATGAAGGAATTATATCTAAAACCATAACACAAAAGATAATTGTTTTCTGTATCTGTTAAGACTGTATGTTTACCGATATGCAGTCTGTTGCATAACTGGGGATAAAAACTGAGCCAGAAATTGTATTAAAGAATAAGACAGATACTACGTGGATAGGTATTTTGAAATATGTATCAACTCAACAATTTCAGTAATCTGAAGTTTGCAGTCTGAGAAAAACACCTAGATAAAAGTTATACTAAAGAGAAACTAAATCCTTTCCCTATTTTCACAAACACTCTCTGAACTGCCTGTCCAGAGTATTCAGTGTCCTGATTTCAGTCCATCCTTCAAAAGACTAACTCATTTACAAGTGCTTTCCCCTCTCATCTGCTATGATAACACTACAGTATAAACAGACACACGAAAATTTTTTCACAGATTCATAAAGCTTCTTAGAAGTTTTAAAGTCAGGTATGTCAAAAAATTTGAAAATATTGGTATTAATGGAAACCATTAGCTTTAATAATTAAGTTTCATATATCATTTTTCTTCTTAGTTCTGTCTTTTTAGACATAGAACAGAGACAAATCTCTTATTTCAATACTGCTTTTTCTCCTAAGCATTCAAGGAAGGACTTTATATCTAACTTACCACACACTTTAAAGCTTGTATTATTATAATTATTATGTATTTTCTCTCATGCTTTTGTCTTGCAGGCATCACTGCCCAGCTGCTTCACAAACACTAAGGCAATATTTTAAAAATATTTGAAACAATATTTAAAACACTTTAAAATACTTAAAACATTTTAGAAAATATTTAGCCAACATATTTTGAGAGGAACAGACATTACCCTATTTAATGTATCACCAAACTGGAACAGGGATTTAAACTAAATCTGACTTCCTAGTTTGAGACACCTTTAACACATTATTGCAGAATACTTGGCACCACACAATGGTTTCCTTTCTGAAAGAACATCTTGCAGTGATTTAATCTACTGATTAAACAGATCTCACGTCTGTTCCAAGTAATATATCAGAACCTGTGCTTCCAGTAGCCTGATCTGCATGCTGCACAAACTCTGACCCAAACTGGCCAGAGTGGAAGAATTCAGTGCACCATTCAGTGCTAGGACACCTCTTCTTTGTGCAGCAGCCTGCCCCTTCACACACTGCAGCCTCAGGAGCCAAGACGTGGAGCTTATTTGTACAGCAGCTCGGCTCATTGTACAATCACAGTCCAGCAACGGCACAACCCATGCTCTTCACAGGGGGAAGGTGTAATTATATGGAAAGGGAGTACTGAATCCTGTAATTACAGCTCTCCCATGCTGTATGCAGAAACTGCTCATGTGTCAGGGTATCAGCTCTGCAATACTCCGTACAGATGTATGTATCTGAGGATAATACATTCTTCTTACAAGCCTATGAGGGTTATATCAAATATCTAATTAAATATTTGGGTGAGCATTTAACTTTATATGGTAATCAGAGGAAGCTGAACAGGAATTTTATGGCTTCATATAGCAGAATTTTCTAAAAATTATCCAGTACAATAATTC
>VYXF01006703.1:13825-47556 GCA_013397295.1 Polioptila caerulea | reverse complement strand
CCCCCCCCACACCCCCCCAGTATTTTTAGAATTCCCAGCTACAAGGTCACTTAAGTGAATTTACTATCCTCCTTGCCATTGTTCTGCTTTACACCCTTTTCCCCCAGCAATTAACATAATAGATTATGACACAAGCAGATACATCACAAAACATACGTCTTGTAAGTCTATTCAATATCTTCTAGGACCTCCTTTTATAGTAATTTAAGATTATTTTGCTGTATATAAAATTTCAGTTCTTCTGAAATGACCATCACTTCGTATGCGCTCCAACAATCCTGAACGGCCTGTCCAAATTTTACGAGCAGCCGTAACAACCACCCCTAGATTAATATTTATACCTACCAAACCAATTGGCTATTGGCTACTAGCATTTGGGGTTATAAGTTTCCACTAGAAAAGCTCATGAATAAGGAAATCCCACACTGACTTTGCAATACAGCAGCTTCTGGAAAATCCCTTCACATGCTTCAGCAAAATGGTCTTCATCTACCTCATATTCCATTGGCAAGGGTAATCCACAAGTCCAGAATTATTGCTTGTCCTTGCTTAGCTGAACGATTTCAGAAGCTGTGCCTCATCAAGTAAATTTACTCCACATTTCTTCCCCCTCTCACTTAGCCACAAAGGTGAAGGAAGCACGGAGCCAAACACATCTGCCTGTCTGCCATCCTAAGGCACACCCATGACTGTTGCCTGCATTCATCAGTGAGACCAGTAACACCACCCAAAACATCTGTAGGGTTTGGTAAGTATTTTACACTGCATCATAGAAAAAATACTGCTGAGGAATGTTGCAGCATGAAGTATCTGCTCACAATACTAAATGGCTAATAATGCAACTGTTCACCTGATAGATTAAATAATTAAATTATGTAATTATTAATTTTTCTCATACAATAAAGTGGAATGTAAACAGTTCTCTTTGAATTTCTGCATTTNCAAGGCTGTGCTTTTATGATCTCTAGGCTTTTGATCTCTCTCTCTCCCAGGAGGAGGCTCAAGCATGTCTGTAAGCATGTGTTATCTCTACACAGGAATGCTACTTCTCAAAAAACACAGAGAATGAACAACACTAGGCNTCCTTTTATAGTAATTTAAGATTATTTTGCTGTATATAAAATTTCAGTTCTTCTGAAATGACCATCACTTCGTATGCGCTCCAACAATCCTGAACGGCCTGTCCAAATTTTACGAGCAGCCGTAACAACCACCCCTAGATTAATATTTATACCTACCAAACCAATTGGCTATTGGCTACTAGCATTTGGGGTTATAAGTTTCCACTAGAAAAGCTCATGAATAAGGAAATCCCACACTGACTTTGCAATACAGCAGCTTCTGGAAAATCCCTTCACATGCTTCAGCAAAATGGTCTTCATCTACCTCATATTCCATTGGCAAGGGTAATCCACAAGTCCAGAATTATTGCTTGTCCTTGCTTAGCTGAACGATTTCAGAAGCTGTGCCTCATCAAGTAAATTTACTCCACATTTCTTCCCCCTCTCACTTAGCCACAAAGGTGAAGGAAGCACGGAGCCAAACACATCTGCCTGTCTGCCATCCTAAGGCACACCCATGACTGTTGCCTGCATTCATCAGTGAGACCAGTAACACCACCCAAAACATCTGTAGGGTTTGGTAAGTATTTTACACTGCATCATAGAAAAAATACTGCTGAGGAATGTTGCAGCATGAAGTATCTGCTCACAATACTAAATGGCTAATAATGCAACTGTTCACCTGATAGATTAAATAATTAAATTATGTAATTATTAATTTTTCTCATACAATAAAGTGGAATGTAAACAGTTCTCTTTGAATTTCTGCATTTAAAGCAAAAAAAAAAAAAAAAAAAAACCAAATCAAAAAAACAACAAAAACCCAATATATGAATGATAACATGAGTTCAGTTCCATTGCATGGACAAATAGTGATCCCTTATCCATTTGAGACTTCATCCAGTCGTAATCCTAACAGAAAGCTTTACCTGGTTTTGAAAGATGAATAGGAATCAATAAAATCTGAGTACTGCATTTTCTACTGTCTATGTACCTAAATTGACAGACTATGACAGTAATACTTGAAATCCTTATATTAGTGCATTGCAATTTCTACAACAGTAAGGTTAGATTGTACATAACCAGCCTGGAAGAAATACAAATCCAAGCCGAAATCAAGATACCCTTCTGTTTTCACAGCAACTGGTAATGCTATGCAGTGGTCACTGGAAGTAGAGAGGCTCTACAGTCTCCATTTAGAAGGGTTTTCAAGAACAGTCTGGATAGAGCCCTGGCCTGACCCCATGTTAACCTCCAAAGCTTTTTTCCTACCTGAATTATCTCACAAGTTTGTGAGCATTCCAAGTGTTTCACCTATTATTGTTGGATTATACTAAACAAGTTTGCTTTTTCGAATTATTTTTTCACTTGCCAGAAGCCTGTATTTAACTCATTCTTGCCTTATTAAGTACTGTGCCAAACAGAAGGCACATCTATGTTAGCAACATTGATTCTCAAGTACTTACAATGCACTTTAAATGTCTTCTATGCTAATTAGCCCACATATTCCAGATTCCAGTTCCAGGTGGTGGGTGTGGGAGATAAAGGAATCACTAGCATTTATGAAAGGCTAAGACTGTTTTCTCAGATACTCTGGCTTGCTCCTTTTAAAAGAAGCAAGTTACCACGCAACTAAAAATTGTTAAAGTTTTATAAAACATATAATTAGGGAATAAATAAAGCACTTTACTTTCCCATCTGAATTTTAGGCAAGCAATAAATTATTGAAGAAGGTTATGTTTAGTAGAGTGTTGTGTCTAAAAATTTCTTGCTTTATCCTGTCATGACCCATGTTCAACTATTGCTTATTGGAACATATTTTTTCCAAAACAAGTAATTATATAGATTCTGCCTATTTTGCTGAATTTCTAGGCTAGGTACATTTTTAAGTTCTCAGTTAGTGTGAATAGCCAGCAAATTTACACCTTTAGTTTCTCTCTTAAAAACAATGTGTATCACTGAGGTGGTATCTACCGTAATTGTCATTTTATATTTAAACAAAATTAGAGCATTAAAAGGCTGATAATTATGAGTGAATTTTGTAAAACCATGCCATTCTAGCTGTTTCAGCACTATAACAATAAGATTCTCAAGTTTGTAAAGGTATGCTATTTCAACATGCATTTTGACCATTATGACCAAAAAAACTGTTAGGCTTTCAAACACAATTCCAAATCACGCAAAATTTTAGAAAGCTACTGCAGTTTCTTACTGAAATTCACTGTGTATAAATCAATTTTACAATATGTGGCATTTTGATTTAGAGAAAGAAAACAAAACAGGCAGACACATCCCCTCCCTTTTTACAAAAGAAATGTAATAATAAAGATAACTGCTACAATTTCCATGACTTTTTAATCAATAGAATTAGTGTAACTATTTCTTAAGAATATTTCTTAAACTGTTCTTTATATTTACCACTACTTAATTACTTCCCTTTTCTAAAAATAGAGGTCATAAAAACCATCTTGAATCTTGACTTAGATTTCATGACTAACCTGCAAGTTGTAAAACCTTTAACTATGTTCCATTTAATGCATTTAATAAACGTAAAAGCTCACAAGCTATGATATGAAGGATAATTTACGCTTGCAATGCATTTTTGTCCAATTAATAGATTGCCTGTGTGTTGCATACTTTGCATGACAAAAGAGCAGAATATTAAACTGCCATTTATGAATGCATAAAATTGCACTTTGCAAATTAGAAGTGCCGAAACAGAAATTTTTCACCCTGTTTAGGAAATAAACAGTCCTTAACCAATTAAATTGCATTGTAATAATTCTATGATTTATTGCAAGTTGTTTAACTTTCAAAACTTGGCTAACCCATATTAAGGTCACAATCCATCATGTCTTGCTTGGAAAGTCAGCAAATAATGGCTGTTGTAGTAGCTGCTTTTGATGATAGTATGAAAGAAGTATTAGCACTTGTCAACAAAACTGCTTACAACTTAACATTAGCATGCATGGGCTGCTGTACCTATTTATTATTCTGGCAGCTTCACACATATTGTTACAAGCTTATAAAACATTTTGTCGGGTGGAAACTGAATGTACACTGTTTGGTTTTCTGATAGACTGGCAGCATAAATGTCTGGGCTGACTTAGTTTAGGTTAAGTGTAAATAGAGACACAAATTCTTCAGCCTGTTCTCTTATTGATACTGAAAAGTACTGAATTATTCAGCATCCAACTCTTCTGTTTGTGTCTATCACAGTTATCAATTACCCATCAGTCTTCTTGTCAAAACAGAATGGATTAATCTGGCTGAAAACAAGACAAATAAGTGGATACAATAACAGAGGTGCGGGGTTGCCAAACTGTCAAAGGGAAATCCAGGCAGTGACAATTGCCGTCAAAAGTCAGATATCTGGCTTAAGTGAGGAAGTGATTTCCCTCTACAAGCAAAGAATGCACTTAGCTTATTCTAAGTAAATTAATCTACCTACTTTGCCTACTAATGCATTATCAGCAGTGATAGTCACAGTGATTTTGTACTTAGTGCTCAGATGCCTTTATGGCTTAATGCTTTGTGTGCAAGTTGATACTTAAATATACACAAAACGTTATCTTATACATTAAAAGAGAATTACTTGAATATGTAAACTTCTGAGTGTGATTACTTGTGTTAGCGTGATCCATAGTACACCTAAGTTGCTAAAAAAGATCAAATAAATCTTTGAACTCAGGCCTGTGCAATACACTCAACTTCTGTTAGATCTTCCATTTCCCTCCCAAGCTTTAAATTTTGAAATCTTGCTTGGTGAACTCTTTAGGTCCTTCTATTACTCTTGAAAAAGCATGCAGATGAATGTGATTTCATTTGTATCTGCAACTGCAACTACACTGTAAGGAAAATATTAGTAACAAAGCCCCCAGTATGGAGCAAAGGTTTGGCATCCACTGAGTCATGTTTGGGATTCTGTCAGAGGTTTCTGGTTTGATTACCTTCTCCACCTCCTCCTCTCCCCAGAGTAATACTATCAGAAAAGACTCTTCTAAATTATTTTAGTTAGTCATTACTCATGCCTGAAGCCTTGCAATCATGGCAGAAGATTTCAAGAACTTCATGTAAGCCAAACTTTTTTCCTGTATACTGCACTAAAAGCTTTTGTATTTAGCATATTTTACACTTCAGAAACTTATCTGATTTTAATTCTTACACAGACATGGAGTATTACATTCTGGACTTTCAAATGCATGTTAAAAATTATCAGTGTTTCCCACTATGTACAAAATAGTATCAATGAAGCAGATTATTCACAAAGACTTGGGACAAGACTTGCACTTGCACATTAAACAGTTTTACAGACCAAAAAAATTGATATCCACACATTTCTACATAAATTATTGTAATTCCTTAAAAGTCAAAACATGGTCAAGAGTATCACAAGTAATACATTTCCAAAACCAAAACCCCTCAAACTAACAAAATAAAATCCAAACAAAACCAGACACAGAATACAATTAAAGAAACAAACAAAAAAACCAAACAAAAAATACCCCACCCCCTCCCTGAAATTAGCAGAGATACTTTGCAATCATCTCCCTTACAGGCTTGACTCAACTCCTGATCTCTCTGAATATTCACTAAAAATACAGTGAAAGCCATTATGTCACATTATTTCAGTAAAGTATTGATATTTACCTGTTATATGTTAATCTTCTAATTTTTTTGCATTTCTATTAAGCATGAACAGTACATGGCTGGCTCTGTTAACCACTTGATATCACACCTCAGGATTTACTGGCAGACATTTAACAGTCAAGAAAAGATTGCACTGTTATAGAAGTTATTCAGACTGTACAATTCAGCATTGCTAGACATCTGCTCAGTTCTTTTAATAACTTTAAGACTGTAATGTTAGAATTGATAAATAAGATATATAGTGTAATATTCCTTGCTCTTCTTTTGGAGATACGCTGATTGGGATCTTTAAAAATTTTTGTGAAATTAGTGTCAAGTCCAGGTCTGATTTAACTGTCTTGAACACTTCCAAGTGAAACAGTGTAAAGAGATCTAAAGACACCTTTCAGGAAGACCTTTCCAGTTCCAACAAGGAAACAATATAAACTTACTTGTTACTTAATTCTTGACAAAACTGCTCTGTTCTCCAGAAAATTAAGGAATTTTTTTTTTCCCCTGTAACTGGTGAGAGCAACTATTACTATTATAAAAGACATAAAATAATTTAAACAGAAGAAATTCGTTGCTTCATGTCAAAGGTTTTAAAAACTAGTTATAGAAATCAAACACTTCAATGAAAAGAAAATTGCAGTAGAAGCACTTATCCACTTCAAATGTCAGAGAATAATTTTCATTTTAATATGTTTTTTCTTGTCTTGATTTTAAGATCCAGCTTACTTATTTGTTTATTCCAAAAGTTATTAATTATGGCCACTAGATCTATCTGCATGCTTGAAGATTGTCTAATTTTTTCACATGATGTCCACTGGACTTCCAGAAAAATCAACATATAAGTTTCATTAACATCTGTCATATGAGACAATAAGGAGAATAATGCTGACAATATCAATCTGTTGAAAAAACAGCAGCCCAGACTTAACATTAAGGCAAAATTTCACCGGTTGACATAGCTCATATAAATTCCTAAGATTGTTTCTTTTGGTAAACATCTTTCAATTCTAATATCACTATGCTTTTCCCCAAAGAGAGGAACATATCTGAGGACTAAAATGATTCATTTTTATTTCTAATGCCTAACTGTATGAAGATTGCTGCTCGTGAGGCATTATCTAGGAGCGAGAATGAAGCAATAAAATGGCTGCACCTGTTTAACTTTTATTCAGCAATTTAGAAAAAGTAGTTTAACCAAAAACAAGTGCTGAATGTAGGTCTGTCACTATTGTGCTTCTGATATAGAAACAGAAAATGCAGAACTGAGAGGCCCCTCTAGTAGCAGGGACTTCAGGATGACAAGGCTGCTGGAGTTTCCTTTGAGACAGTCAGCAAAAAAACTGCAGATGGAGAGACCTGACCAAACCTCAATATCATCATGAAAACTGCAAATATGCAAGAGGCAAATAAGTATCAGAGCAGTTGGTGGTAGATTAACATTCCATAAAGCATATTGCACTTGATGGTTTCTTGCATTGCATCTTGCATTGTCAAAACGTTAGGAACACTAAAAAGCACATTCATACTAGCTACAAAATTAAAATTTAGTAAGCATGTTATCAAGCAGCATTTGAGGTAATCAAAATTTTTTACATAAAACTGCAAAATCATATTTTGACAGTTTAAGTAAGATTATGCAACAATAAAGAAGAGCATTTGTGTAGTTTATCATGAGGTTTCAGAGGAATTTTCCAAGCCCAAAAGACAAAAAAATATGGGAAGCTGAGGTAATCCCAAACCTGCCCACAGAACTACAAAGGCTAGGATGCTGCTAAAGAATGTTCTCAGAATTCTCAGTAACTTTCATTATCCTACTTCAAAAACTAAGCAAAATGCAATTGTGGCAAATTCTATTATCTTTTCATGGTTTGGATGTTTATCTCAGAGGTAGCTTTTCCAAAGAATCAAACTTATTATGTATAAAGTCATGGCGTTAATGCTAAAAGATTTACTAAAACGTTGACAGCTCCCAAATGGAAAGATTTTTAATGTAAAGACTTTATATTATTGCTTGATATTATTACTATTTTTGTTACAAACATAGCAGTTTAAGAAAATGTTTGATTTATTAAGAGGTCCACCATACCTGGTCCTGTTACTCATCTGCTTGTTTCAATATGGTAGAATCTGTCTTGTTTAGAGCATCAGGCCAAGCAGAGTTTTTATCAATTATTTGGCATCGGACGACATTTGTGGATACACAAGGCCAGATGACACAGTAATTTTCTAATTTCTTTTTAGTGTTTCAGAGTGTTTGATGTGTTACTTCAAGCTAATTCTATGCATTTTCTGAGGGAAAAACCTGAGCAAGTTAAAGAAAACAGAAAATAAATTATTGTGAATTGGTGCATTTGAATGGTGCTTTATCTAGTGTAGTCTGTGCTATTCTGACCCATCTTCAGACAGGCGATTATCATTCTGAATCATCCATAAAAAGAGGACAAGGATCGGAACTCCCTCTGTGATCACAGCTTATTCCAATTACCATCCTAAAAATACTCATCTCTCACTCTTCAAAGCTTGTATGGAAAGAGAATCCCAAGGGTGGTCTAAAGAGCCCCTTCCCAACCTACAGCCTGTTATAAATGATGAAAACAAGACCCTGGCTAAGAAACTGACATTCTTAACTGCAGTAATAATGAGATACATGAACTGAAAATTGCTTTTGAAAAATCAAACTGATCAACTGATCATGGCACTTCAATTGCAAGTCAAGGTATCAGGGTAAGCAAAATTTCTCTTTCAACCCATAACAATACTTAAAGAAAGAAGAAAAAAAAAATTCTGCTGGGTATTGGAACTTTTGGGTTCTTTTCATCAGGAGCACACATTGGTATTAATAGTGTGGGTTGCATTGAGTCAGAGTTACAAGTCTCGGGAACCACATCTCTGTCAAACTCAATAGGAAAGGCTGCTTCCTCTTATTCATGCTTTTCTCCTAATGCTTTATTTTGAGAAGTTTTATTGGCCTAGAGGGGAAACAAATGGCAATCTTTCTATTGAGCACTAATTTTTTGAGCAATGTCTGACAAAACATCACCAATACGAGTAACTTGCTTTCAGAACATACCTATGGGCATTCAGTAGCACAAGATCTGTCTACTTTTGTGAACATAGTTACATTTACAATCATAGAAACATTCAAAATTTTTCTCAAAATGCTTATAAAAACATCATTGAAATGAACAGAAGTTTAAAAATTAAAATCATTGATCAAAATGAAAAACACTGATAAAGTTAACTTTTGCGTTGGCTAAAAATAATTTTTCTATTTACAAGCACGAATGAGATGGGACAGCTGGCGTGGCTGTCTTGAAGCTTTTTTATTAACCATAAACCTGACACACAACTTCATAGTTTCTAGTGAAATAATATCTTGGTAGAAAATGTTGTTTAAGCAGAAGTTCTGTCCTCCACAGGAATTCTTTTTCTGCTGGAATTCCTTATTTTAAAGCAGAGAACAGAACTAATAACACCCCATCCTATTTCTGTCCATTATTTTGATTAAATTGAACTGTTTCATCTTCCATAGTTCAGCAATGACGTAAGCTTATTGAGCTGCCCATACATCTTAGATAGACTGTGTATTTATTGAATGCCTCATATCTCTCATTATTTCTTATGGGGAAGATTTTTGTGCTGAATCTTTGGGATAGCGCACAGGAGATTGAAATGCAATGTTGCTAACATGAAGCAAATGGAACTTTTCCATTTAACTCAAAATGGAACATGAGCCATGCAAAGATTAGCTCAGAAATGTTTCATACTAAACTGTGCTTGAAAATGCTTCAAAATCTTCTGGTTTGGAAAAATAACAGTTTTATTTTTCAGTAAAGAAAAGATTTAGTAGGCATTTAAATATATAAAACCCAAAACTTTTTGCCCAATGTGAACCTATTTTTTTTCTTGGTAGCTCATAGGCTGATAAAAAGCACTCATATTGAATTTAGTAATACATCTATGACTATTTCTATATTAAAATTTTATATTATAATAGAGATGGATGATTATTTGCTTTATTAACTTAGCATTGATCAACTTTTTTTCTTATCCTAAATTTGTTCTTATCAACATGAGGCTAGTGCACAACAGCTAAAACCTATTTATCAATAAACTAGGGTAGGATTATTCTGAATTCAAGGGGTATGATGATAGATTACATAGTCATAGGCCAACTAGATTTAAAATAGATAGCCTAAGAATAAATAAAAAACCCAGTTACATAATTCTGGGCACTATCAAGAAATAAAAACACAATTGGAGAACCTCAACTGGGACAACATCAGTCTGCTACTATGGCTATACTGTGATCAGTGACTATTTAAAGTAGTTTAAAATGGCTTAGAATATGGATGGTATGCAAAAATATTCTTACTTTGGGAGTACAAAGATAAATTAACAAAATTACATGTATTAATATGTGCAATAATTTGCATAAACAGCAAATGCTTTGCAGTTTTGGAGAGGAGAAGAAAACTGATAGCAAGAGGTATGAAGAGGACACTGGACTAACCAGCCACAAGAGACAAGCGTGGTGCAAAGCTTGGCCTTGCAGGAAAATATTTTAAAAGATGCCAGAAACAGGAATGTCTTTCACAAAAGTTTTCCAGAAACATTTTAAGAATTAAAATTTAGAAGGAATGCACATGAAACCAAACATAGGATGTTGACATCCCTTTCCATGAAATACTCTTCCCAATCACACCTGCTTAGAGAATGATGCACCTTTTATCTGTCCAGTTTGTGTCTCTTCCTTATCAGTAACTATTAAAATGCACAGTTCTGAAGGAACTTACAAGACCTGACTTGCTTACTAAAAGCATTCCATGGCTATTACCCTCAGGCTACTTTTGTGCTGTATAAAAGTATATTTTATACTTGTTCATAATTTGCTATCTAACTATTTCCTTTGTGCTGTTCTCTAATAGGAAAACAGAGGCTCTGTGTATGATCTACACATTAACTGCACACACATTTTCACTATTTTCAGGTACAATATAAACTTTCTAACCTTACATGACTTTCTGAGCTCTTGTCAGCTTGACTCATCATGGGAAATATCATTCAAAATCTGAGAGCTTCTGTATGATATTTCTGCATTATTCTCTAGCTTACTCTTTATACATACCCTAATTTATTTTTGACAGCAACTTCACTTTTAACAGAAATTTCCATTCTTTCTCGAAATTAATATTGCCAATACAGTAATAATTGAGGAAAGTATATAAATGCTTCAAAATTTTCTCCTCCTTTACTTTGCACTCATCTGGCACTGTTCCTACCATTCATTTAATGTGGTCATGATTCTTCTCTGAACGTAACTAACTCAATCTCTGCCCCCAGCAAATCCAGACTATCCCCCATGAACACACCAAGACCAAAGCCAACTTCATCAGCATCAGGTTTAAAACTTGTCATCCAAGAGCTGAATAACAAGTTTATTTTTAAGTGTCAGCAAAACCAATTTGTGATCAAAGGTTCTTCTACAGTTGGAGATCCATGGCATAGGAATCAGCCATTAATATCTGGTTTATGTATTCTGTATTGCCTCAGGGCTATACAACTCACACACAGGCACAAGACTAATCCAGCTCTTGTGGTAGCATCATTGAAACTGAGCTGGGCCCACCACTAATACAAGCCACCATGAAGAATCATTAGAATAGCTGCCCAAATTTCAAGGTACAATTTAGACAACAATCCCTTTGAATTATCTCTTTTCCAAGTCTCCTGCTCAACAAGCAGCATGCTCTATTTAATGTGACATAAAAGCCCAAAATATCGTTCTATTGAAATTTAAAAAAAAAATCTGCTTCTTTATTCTAAAAGGCAAGACATTATCTCTAAACTCTATCTATTTATCTATGTATCTATATCTGCATCGATCTATATCTTTAAAAAAGCAACGGGAACTAGTGCCAAGACCATTTAATCTGCTGGGTACTGGAACTAGGCATCCTATAAAATTTAATTTAAAAATAATGAAAAGGAACAGAGCTGGATATTTCCAGACATTATTTCACTAAGTATAATTCAAGTTATAATATTTCTCACCAGGACAAACTAAACAATAATGTAGAATCTGATTCATCTCAGGTGTTGCTCTATATGAATTACGAAGTGTAACTGTTAAAAGAAAATGCAAGTTTTATTTGAGAACACACAGTTGTTATACAATAATAATCTAAGCGTACTCTGACACAATGCACCTCATCTTTGACTAATAACACAAAATTGAAATAAGCATACAATGCCAGAAAAGGTAAAAGATCTGTTTCCTTACTGCCACTACAAAGATACATGCTAATTGTGAATTAATTTTTACATTATTTCAATACATAAAATCCTTCTCAATTTAAAAAATATCAATTGAAGAAAAACATTTTCCCTTCAGTTCTTTTGAACTCTCAGATTCTGCCTGTTTCAATAGTTTATTTATACTAACTGTATGTACATGAGTTCCCAGGTCCATTTAATAACTGGAATTAACAAAATAAACATAAGCACTAAATGCCTGATGAAATTCAAGATATCAAAGATGATACTCTATGTGAACTAAATGGCAATGTATTTGCAATTTAAAATATAACTCATCATAATGAAAATGTAAAGCAGTAGTTCTGCTTTATTCAGTATGGCAGGTTAGTGATCCCTGTGAAGCTACATTGAAGCAAAGAGTAGATTAATAATTTAATTTGGTTCAGGACTGTGCAAGTGGGGCACTGCAAGCTATTATTCTGTAACCAGCTGTTGACCCTAATATGGCTCAACCAATTAGACACCTCTATTTAATTGTTGGTGACCCATGTAAAACTGACTACAAATTTTTATTGTAAACAAAACACAGCGGCCTAAAACAATCCCAGTTATCCCCCTGGTGGAGACAGTGGGTTTGATAGAGGCTCACAAAGAAGCTCAGCAAATAAAAAATTGCTAGATCATTTTAGGCTGTATTCCGTGAATGAGCCATTTTTCAATATCCCTTGGTGAAGCAACATCCCTCTCAGATAAACCCCCACAAAGCAAATACCATTCATATGAAGTTATGTTTGCGCCTTGTTATCACAGCTTACACCACTTAATTCATTATTCAATGAATTCACTTTCTTATTTATTAGATGCAAGGTAGCCACTCATCCCTAAAGGCCATGTATGCAAAAGACTGCTTGTAATGCTGTCACTTCAAACCTCTCCATGCTTTTACATTGCTTCAAGAATTAGGAAAAAAGTAGCAAACAATTTAGATTTATTCATGCTGATACTAAATCTGAGTATGATAAAGGAAATGAAAGAAACATTACATGGCTAGCCTAAAATATATTGATACAGATCAACAGAATATCTTTTTCTCTGTAGCTGGGACATTGACTCCAGCAGTACAAAACCCACTAGTCTGCTTTTAATGTTTTTTAAGAGATCTGATTAAAAACATAAAAAAGTATTTTTTTGTCACACTCCTACCTCCCATTGAAAGGTACCTCAGCCTCTTTTCTCAAGTACATTTGATATATTCAGTCCACGACCACCACCAGAATTATCTGCTCAAGTGCAGAATCCTCGCAGTGAGCATACGAAAATCAGCGATTAAATACCATAGATATCAAAGTCCAAAATATTTAAAATATCCTTTTGTTATATAATGGATTGTAAGACATATTGCAGCTGATTTTTGTAACCCACAAATGTGTGTTCTCCAATGTTTTTAAATGTAAATTTGCTAATGACATTTAATAGCACAAAATAAGATCTTCAACTCTTCGCACTGCAGCAGCAGTCAACAAGATGTTTCAATTTTACTCTGTAACCTTATGCTGTTAGAATCATTAAAATGCAAATGAATTACTGAATTAAAAAGACTTCCAATACACTCTTAGCACAATTAATATTGTATAAAATTATCTGCATAATTACACACACCAACATTTATATAAAGCATTGTAAAAAGCCGCCAATAAGAAACTAGATGTAAAACTGTCAAGCACCGGAGAACAGGCATCTACATAGGAAAATATAAGTGGTTGTTTACAGTTAGTATTCCCCGTGGCTATTATTACACAGCACATCCCACATTTCAGTCATTGAAAAAACATTTTAAAAGTAAGTATTTTTTCCTAGGAATTCAATCTAATGATGTATAATAAAAAAAATAAAATAATAAACTTGCAAAAGTTTACAGTAATATTTTCCTGATATTAACTCTACTTTTAAAATTATACTTAGTGACCTGACAGTCCATAAGCAATTGAAACAATAAGAAAAAAAACCCCCACAAAAATTCATTGCAGGTATACAGCTCAAGAAGTGATTGAATGACTCAAAATAGCATTCTAATTATAGCAATTTATCACTAAAGTTGCTACAATAAAAAACTGCTTTGTAAAACACTACTTTATATTTTTCTAATGATGTGTTATATGGATTGTGACTTTAAAAATATATGTCTGATTCTTACTAATCCTGCTCTTCTAGCAGCAGTTATGCCATCATAATTCAGGAACTGATCCACCTGAATAATTAACCTTTTACTCCTGCAATAGGCAAGTACAAGATGTATTGCTTTCATTGAATTCATAATGCGGCAAGCATAGAAATTCATAAAATTAACGCAAGACCCAGTTGTTTTCTCTATGTCATGTAACAGTGTCAGTCGCTGGGCTGTGTGGGGAACTGCACTCACATTCATCTGATATTCTGGAGCAATTCTGAAAACTTAGTAGGGAATAATAATAATAACAATGAATGGAAACTTTCTGTTAATATACAGAGAGTCCTAACTTTACCCTATATTGTGCAATGTTTGCATTTTTGCACATGGGAGATTTTAAAAGTCACACAGAGATTTTTGTAGTGCGACCGTATGCTAGATAAAGACATTTAAGCTGTCAGTATAAACTGCTTCTGTTTTCATTTTGCATTTAATTTCAATGCCAGACTCAAGGCATAAATTTTTCATCACCTGCAATGGTATGAATAAAAGATTAAAAAAAGAACTGAGAAGAAATTCTAACACATGCAGTGCATGCAGCACATTGTGCAGACACAGTGTGCATAACTACATGTTTAATTTCCATCACTTTTTCCTATGTCAGGAACACTATTATTTAGTTCATACATCATGCAGCTAATTTCCAGGATTTCAGCTCTGTGGAATTCAAATTTATCTAGCTCTGGATAATAATCCATTCAACACTCTTGAAATCTGAAGATGATACACATATTGGTAAATTCACATAGTACTTTCTTAACATTAAATAGAATATGTCTCTTGCCATCTAGTGTTGGTAAGTTAAGTATTATTACAATTTTTCAACAGCACATATTCTTGCCTTCTTAAAATAACAAATGAATAATTCTTTTCCTATGTTCCGAGAAGCAAGAAATTCTGAGCTGATTTCAATTTCTTATTAAGGCTCACTTCATATTTTAGCTGAAGAATGTTATCAATCCCAAGAGGTGACGTCATGGTCTCACTCTGACAGCATTTTTTATTTAGCACTTAAGAGAGTTTTTAGGAGCATCTTCAGTTTTACTGTATTAACAGAGGGGATAGGATGAAATTCTGTTTATCTCGCTCCAGCAGCCTCTGTGGAATAAAGAAAAGTTCTGTGGAATATACCTTGTTTAGTATTAATGGCAGCCTTCTATTTATCAGAAAATATCTGACTCCTAGTTTGACTTTTGCCTAGCAGCAAGCTCTCAGGCCCACTATACATTCAGTCCAGTCAAAACTTTCACTTTTGCACCATTTCTAGTAATGTACATCTGTATAGTAATCGCTATACACTGAAATTAATATAAGGAAAAAAAAAATACACTGTATAATAATAAATTTTGATGTGCCAAAATGTTTCCTAAAAATAAGTTGTGTTTTGTAGTGCTTCACCATCAAGAGACTGAAACATCTGAGCAAAGGCAATAATGGTAATTCTCTGGTCCCTGGCCTTTTCATTCTAGGATGAGCACTTTTCATTGGAAAGATACACCTAATGGATGGTGACTGGATTAAAGTGATTTATGGCTGTAAGAGTCAGTAGGAAGGAAATACAGAATTTTACTAGTTGCTTCTTTGACTTGTAGCAAAGCTGGTCCAAACCACCACTTTTGATGAACTTTTAGAAGGATTGTGTATAAGTTTTCATTTCTAATGACTCTATTAAGAGTTCAAGCAGATAAAAAGATGTAGAATATGAATAATAAACTATTTTTACATCCAATGAGAAGCTGTCCATTTGTAATAGACTGTGATATACTGCTGGGGCTGTGTGACACCTGCACTTATGACACTCATTTGCACTCATTCTCTACTTCCTATAAACAAATAAAATTACATTTAACTTTTCAAGCTGTCAAGGCACAAAAGCAAAATTATTTATTTGTTTTTATTATAACGGAGCAACACCAATGGCAGCAAAGTACTTACTGGCAATTCACTTCTCAGCTCCTGGCATCAGCTCTGCAAGGTGCTAAGTACTTTAGCATTGATCCAGCACAGATCTTTGCTTTGCTTCACATTGGATGAGAAACCATCTCCTATGAGGAGCTGAACTCTCTTTTAACAAATTTAACAAATCATAGTCTGCACCACACAAGTATAGTCTTACCACATGAGATAGCAAGCAAAGGCCAAATGTGAAAATTTGGTCATTGGAAACAGCTGTTTGAATTTGCAGAGTTCCATATATGTAACCTTTTTCTATAAAATCTGTAATGATGATAAGATATGGAGCTACATTACAATCTCATTTTTTAACAGTTTTTAACTTGGGCATCTGGACATGGTAGCTGTGAGCTTGTATGCATCCATCCATATATATTTTATATGTATATATAAAACACAGAAATTAAAAAATGCAAAAACAGAAGTGTTGTACTTTAAACACACTTAGGAGTGTAGGACTCCAGAAACTAAACTGAGAGTGGAAACGAGAATAAAAAAATATCTTGTATATTTGTAAAGAAAATTTGTAAATTTGTAGATTTGTAAATCTTGTAAAGAACTACTTCTAGTTCTTTACACCGTTTGCAATCAATACGGAAAATTGAAAACTCACTGGCAGTTAGAAGGTAACATTTTTTCCACTCCACATCCTTAGAAATAACAACTTCAACCTTTTGGACTCTAGATTGTTTCCTAAATTCACAGAAAATACTGCAGTTCAGAAATGGGATGGAGATCAGAAAGGCTTTGTTAAATGTTTAGGAAGAGGGACGTGAGCAGTCAAACAAACCAATCCATTAGACCCAAGGCACTTTCTGTTTGTTATAATTTTTTCCACCCACCAGGCATTATTTTTCCTGAAAGTGTGGTGGAATTTTTATAGTTGTGTCTATGGATGAAGTCACTACAGGTAGTGCTGCACAAGATATAAACCTACAAGTTTGTCATATTCTCTTGTTTATCTGGGGAAGTTATTTTGATGTTGCTTATATTACATTAATTTCTGAATTTTCTGAATATAAAACTGGAAAAATTGGAAAATTTTAGTCATTGTCTGAGTGTTGCTGCGTAAAGGTTCATTTTAGATTTAGATATTACAGATTTATATTCAATATCAATGATATGAAATTTTGGTGTGTAAATAATTATTCATATAGTTTAATTACAGCATAATTTGAGAACAGCAAAATAAAACACAAAATATAAGAAACATAAAAAAAACATATAAAAATATAACTCTATAAAAATAGATTAAAATATAATAAAAATACAGAATGTGCTTAAATTAATTTGCATTGCATCAGCTGGGCGCTAATTAAAAAAAAAAAAGGTGAATATCTGCTTTAAATTTTCTAGGCTAACTGATATAAATTTAGGAGCTACTCTGTGATTTCATTGTGAAGTACAGCCACAGAACTTGATGGCTTCTGTCATTTTGAAATGAATGCTTGAGGTGCAGTTGTTTCATTCACATTTCTTTTTTATTTTTTATTTATTCTAGACACAAGCTCAGGAGACTTCCAAGCTTTGAGTCTATTAGTAATTTCAGCATAACAGTTCCATTTCTAAAGCTCCACCCATCTCATTGCTAAATTTTGCCTAAAATCACTATATCATGACAGTTTATCATAAATTTTAATATATAATTAATTACTAATGTAATTTGATAGTCTAAATCTAGTTTAATTTAATCATGTTCTAAAGTGCAACATGATGAAGTTGATAAAGAAGTTGATAAAAATAATTTTGCAGTATTCTATATCTGCTTGCCTACTACAAATCAAAGATTTTCTTCTTTTCATAATACACTATAATATGGTTACAAGTGCATTGAAATTCATCTTGTTAGAATGGTAGTAATATATCCCACCAGGACTACTGTTCCTAGTAGCAATTTAAAATAATTATTGTGAGACTTGATGCTAGACATCAGGTTTGCAATAGAATTACAATGAGGGAAGTATATTAGAGACAAAACATTGCTGGAAGAAAACTTCATAATGGCACAATTTGGAACTAAGCCTCAATTTTACAGTAATAGATTCTCTTTATGAAGGCACAAAGGAGTAAATGCACTTAGCAAATTTAAATCTATTATTAATCACACTTTGTCGATTGCAATGCAGAAAGGAGAAAAGAAATTAGGTTTTTAGTTATATTTCTTATATAAAATCAGTTCGGCAATGAAGAGCATTTTAGAAAAATATGCTTGTTATAGCTCAGAAACACAGCAAGTCCTCCTAACTGCAGAGAGTTAGAGAGGTGCAAAAACTTTCTAAAATAGTTTTGCATGTCTTCTTTTCAGATTAGAAGTTACTGAAGACAGTACACCCTACATCACCAAAACACTTTCACTTCTAGAAAGAAAATATCCAGCAGGAAAGGTGAAGTAAATGTGATATTCACTATTGCTTTCTCTAATCACTCTTCTTAAATGGAGGGAGGCTTGTACTATTCTTGCTTTAATAATGCCACAATTTTAATAAAACAAAGCCTACCCATTTAAGTACCTACAGACTGATTCGTAGTTTAACAGACCACTGGATGCTTTCAGGGAGATATTTCAAAGAAAGTAACAGAAAGTAACATAATATGGATTTTAGAAAGTTGTCATACTGCACTGGAAAACATTTTTTATTCTATCACTGTGAAAAACTCTGGTTTTTAGACTCTAAATTGTAATTTTACATCTAACATTAAAATAACAAATAGATTTTTTATCTCTTTTCTATTAAAAATGAGTCACATTTTTAATAAAAATAAAACATATATTTTATATACAAAATATATAAAATATATATCAATATACCAGACTGGCAGATGAAGAGTTGTTTACGTTTTGTTGGTTTTGGGGTTTTTATCACTGATCCTTTCAATAAACAGATGTCAGAGACAAGTCAAATGAAAATAAAACTTCTAATTTCAGCACAAAGTAATGTGATAAAGATATCTATCAAAGCGCCAGCATATGAAAGCCAATAGTCATTGTAAATGCTCGTTTTAAATAATATCAATTTCACATTTATTTTATGATGAGTAAATAATGTTTAACAATAAAAATATATGTTTAACAAATTCATATCTCTTGTCTTTGACAGGGGAATTAAGCTTACATTCATCTATGTTTTACCTTGACCGTTTAAACTGTGTCTTAAATTACTGACAGGTAGAGGATCTTCTGATCTTTAATGACTTTAGTTCCATGCATGCTCCAGCCATCACCAGACAATGAATGCATACCCACACTGCAGCTTGCAAAGAACAGAGAATTTCCAAAGCTATTTTTAGATGAGCTCGGATACCAGAAGCACTTTAAGCAGCACAAGCTCATGTGGGCTAATTTACCCTGCTTCAGCAAGGAAAATTAGGCTGGGAGGAGGTCCAGACTCTAAGTTCCTGGTACCCAAGGTATCTCATGTATAATATGCCCTGTATTATTTCTGCTATCCTGCAGTCTGTAGCACGGCCACGGCTGGAGGAAACCAGTCAGTCCCTCTGTGAGACAAAAATCCAGAAATGGCTCCATGTCAATGGCTTCATGTGAATGAACATGCTTCACCCTGCCCTTCTCACATAATTTTTTTGCAGATGCTGCACACTTATTGAACCAGATGACCACAAAGTAAGGTCTGCAAAATAGCACATCTATAACACTACAAACAAAAAGTTCAATAACTCAAACTAGTTTTCTGAAAGAGGAATTGGAGCCAGACAAACCTACTCTTTTTCTACTTCCTTCTGAAGAAGAAGACATAATTTAAAGAAAAAAGGGGACAGATGGAACTACCTGATCCGTATAAAATACCTAGAAGAGGTGGCATTACTTGCTTCCATAATTACTTCTCAAGTCTCTGATAGTACGTTCTTACCAAAGTGAAAAAGAACAACTTTCATTCTTCTTAAAAGCAAAACATTCAACAATCAGCATTTTGTGACTCATATACATCCACAGATTTAAAAGCAATTATACAAGCAAAAGGAGAAAAAAACCCCCACAAATTAACAGTATCCTTAGATAAATTCATGACTCAAACCATGAACTTTTTTTTATTGTCCTTATGATATTTCAGAGCACAACTTAGTTTAAAACAAATTACTCAGCCAACAGTTTTAGAGGATATTAGAAATTCCAAGTTATAACTTCACTGTCTTTTCTTGTTTATGCAAGCATGTCAATGTCAATTGATCATTTTCTTAGCAGAAACACACTTCCTATAAACAAATTATTTGTATTCCTGAGAAAAAACAAACCAAAACAACTGAAAATTTCCTAAAACCTCACAAATGGCCAGAATGATACACACTGAAACCTCAGGACAGTGAGATAACACAAGATGACACAGCTTGCTCAAAAAGACTGTTAGTACTGTAAAAGTCAATAAAAAAACAGTTCCATGTTTCTATTTTCAAGGATTCCAGCACGAATACTGCTATAGTCCTGTTCATTTTCTTCATCTCTTTTTCAAATGACATCAAGAATGGCATTTCTCACAGATTTTCATTTCTTTCTCTGAAATATTCTGCCTGATGATCAGAGGTCACCAAACTACAATACTTTACTAGAGAAAAAACAAAATCCTGTCAGTTTCTGAGTATAGTTTATTAATTACAAGATGCTATGCTAAAGAACAAGAAAAAAAAAAAACATAATATAGTGGCAGTTCCCAAGACTGAGGGAAACGATTCTTACAGCATGCAACTTTCAAAGCTGAAGAGCACAATCCAGAATAATACAGCAGAAGAATGCACCCATAGCATACACCTGACAAAATCTATTAAAAAAAGTATATCCAAGTCTGCTGGGGCAATCACACGCTTTTAGAACATGGTTCTAAAACTAAATTTTCTGTCTTTTGACCCTATATAATTTTCAAAACAAGTAAATAAAATTATTTCTATTTATACAACAGCTACTCCAGGATAGGAGTAGGTGCTCTGGCTATTATGTTCTAGATCAGGCACATGGCCATCCATAACCCGAAAAAGGAAGAATTTTAGGTTAAATCTGTTATAATACTTTATGTAAACTTAGTATGTGTTGACTCCACTTAAAATCTCCAATGCTGGTTGAATGACAGCACAAATTTCATCTCCATAATAAATAATCTAGGGGCAAATCTATGTGAATAGAGAACCCAACCAAATAATTTCTCCAGTAAATGTCAGAGTCATTAGACTCCATATGACTTAGATAAAGGAGTATAATACATGCAGATTATTAATTTCTAGTGGGACTGATAGTAAGACATTTTTTGTCTCACATTATCATAATTTCCAATTCTTAAAGTGAAAGTCCATCCATGTATTTCCAGAAGCACCATGAACCAAGGTCTAAGACAGGGCGAAATTTTCACAGAGTAATATCCATATGGAGGTATATATACACATAAAAGTTGCCCCCATCAATAACAGGCACTAAAATTAGTTTGACTTTCAGATGAATCAGAGCTTGTTTAAACAATCTTCATATTTGCAAGCATGCAATGAAGAAAGATGAGAGATTACTTTTGCCCCTAAATAAACAAGACTGAATAATGGATCCATGAAGATTACTGTCTACTTTTCAATATTTGCAGAGAACTCAATTTCTTATAGTTAAAAAATATGTGGATTGCAAAATTAGTAGTCCGTATTTTTAAAGCCTGTGATACACTAGTAGTTTTAAATGCAGATTATTTTACTATCCTGAATAGATGAATGAAAAGTTACACAATTACTCCAACTGGCAATCAGTTTAAAACTCTAAAAAGAAAACCAGTAAGTAGTTACCATGAAGCTCAAGATCATAGGATAACTGACAATAATAGATCAGTAAAATTTAAAAACAATAGATATTGCATGAATAAAACACCTGTAATTTAAAATAAAAAATACACTACAAAGGGCTATTGTGCTGTGGGTTTGAATGAACCACTCTCTTTATATACAGAGAGATGCTTCCCATAAAATCAGATTGTCCTTTAATGTTTCCCTTCAATGACAAAAAAACCCACATCATAGTGGCTCTTGCTGAATGCAGGCTCTTTGTCATGGTGGCTCAGGAGCCACATCCTTTGACAATGGAAAGATTTCTGGAGTATTCTTGTTACATGTTCTTGCATCTCTTAGGCAATATAATTTGTACATAACAACACTCCCAATACAGCCACTGTATTCCTCCTACTCTTATCTTCAGTACTGTGATCTGCTTATTCTTCTATTCTATCTTTCCCACCTCTGCTGCCATGACTGCTTTCTACTACTGAATGCTCTTTTCTGGTATCTGGATCTGTACCTGTAACCTCCTGTCTCTTTATGTCTTCCACTTCCTTCTTTCACAGCTTTGCCTCTAATTTAGAACTTTAATACTTTCAGTACGATTCCTCTGTTACTCCTCTCAGCACTGAATTCTGACCACTGCCTCTAAAAAACACCAAGCCTTGTCTATTTTCTTTTGTTTTGTCTCCATTTGCCCCTTTTACTACATCATCCTGAATGTCACGATCTTTGAATTTGGGTTAAAAATCTTTCTATCCCCTGTAAAAAAATCTCTCTTCATTTTCAAGGGACTGCCCATCCTTATTAGCTCAGCATCCTCTAAATCCTCTAAATGATACTTGTTATTTCACTGGTTTTCATCCAAACCACAACCAGTTTCTGACACATATAATTTATATAATCACAAAAAACCCAGTCTTTGTTTTCCATGCCCACAATCAAAAAAAGCACAAATTTTAGTATATCACTCAATGGAAGAAGACTCCTATGGAGCAATATGCCCCACTGACCACTTTTCTGCAGAGAGGGATGAACCTTTCTCACCCCGATGGTGCCCTCCAAATTAGTGTGTTGCTGGCTCTTCTAACCTTCATGTTAGGAGCCTTTACTTCTCCACTCACTCTCAGCCTTGAGTACAAAAACCTATGCCTCTTCCCACCCAGTTACTTTTCTTTGATCCTAATTCATGTGCTATGAAGATGCATCTGCACATAACGGCATCAGTAGTGCATTAACCCCTTGGCTAATCCTCTTTTTGCCATGTGCATAAGAAGGTCACATTTAAGCCCTTTTAATGTGTTTTCAAAAGCATTTTAAAACCCAAGTATTTGTAACGCATTTTATGAATTACACTGTAATTCTATTTGTCTGTAAAGTGCCATGTTCCTAACTGTTACTCTGTAAATGAGCAGTAAGACAGAAATAGGAACAAAAGAAATCAAAATTCAGGTGATTACCAGTGAGAAGAGGAAAGCAATGTTATATGGCATAAATATTCACAATAAATCTACTTCTATGGATACTGTAGATAGGGAGTTTTGGAGGATTGTTAAGAATTTGTTTTAGCTGGGACCAAACACATTTGGTCTTGACTGCAGCTGTGTTCATGATCAAAATGAGAACAACTTCATATAGGAATGATGTTGCTGACTGTCTGACCAGAACTGTGACATATTGAGTGATATGTCAAGGGAGAGCAGACAGCAAGGATGCTATGATACTGGGAGAAATGGTTTACTATCTTGTATGTGGATTGGAAAAATATAATTTTATGACGTGATATGACTGGATTTGTAGACCTGATCAGCAATTGATTGATGGAGCAGTCTGTTTAGTGGCCCATAAAAGAAGAAACAGCCTTTGTTTTGGTTTTGAGCAGAATTGATTTGAAATGTCAGAAATCCAGTCTTTAACAGCAGCTACAATACATTGGATTTAAACCTTTTTAGGCAAATCCACACAACTGTGCCTCCCCTCAAAAAACAGCACCCAACTTCAGCAACAGTAGCTCTGCTGCATATGAAGACAGAAAGCTTTGTACACCTGAGCATGAAATCCCTAGAGGCAGTGCAAAGGCAAGGGGCATCTTGTGGGAGGCAGAAAGCAAATGATCATTTCAGAGAACTAATACACCAGGAAGAACTGAAAATAATTTAACAGGAGGGGAAAGGAAGTTCCTAAAAGAAAGAAGGGATCACTCTGGAAGCTGAAAATAGTATCCCAAACTCTGGGATACTACAGTATACAAAAGCTAGTTACAAAACCTCAGGAAGGCAGTCCGGAACTGAGTTTGAGTAACAACCCACACTGTCATCAAAAGTTTACAATAGAATAATAGGTTTTCAAACATACCAGGAGGTTTTGTGCTTGAATGTTCGCATGACTAGAAGAATATTAGTGTGCCACTGTCATGGGTTTTTTGCTGGTTTTGTTGTTCATGGTAGTGGTAGATTTTTGCTTCTGAATAAGATGTGGAAAACTTGAGGAAGCTCCTACCCTTGGAGTTTTCTTAATAAATGCCTCAGTAGAAAATGTAACTCAAAATTAATGTTAGTCAAAAAAATTACATTAGAAATAGAGGAATAAAAAAAGACAAGTAGCGAAATTCCAGTACCAAAAAATGTCTGTTTCAAAGGTGAACTGATTAGCTGAACCACTAATCATAGCATGCAACCTATCACTTAGAGCCTTCTTAATTAAGGACTGGACCAGTAAATGTGCCACTCATCTTTGGAATGTATTCCAGGGAGTCCCTTTCTCAAGACTACATCAGACCAGTTAGTGGATACCACAATAAAGAACAGAACATGGATAAATTGCTTATACCAGGTAAGAGTCAGCCGACCCCTGGTAAATGGAAATATTTTGTGAAAAATTTATCAGTTATTAGGTTTCTAAAGGACATCTACACAACACAGTCAGCTCCAATTTTAAAAGTTTCTGACAAAGCTTTGTAAAGAAACCTATCATGGCAAAAAAGAAAGAGTCACAACACAGATAAATCTGTCTGAAGCACAGCAGTCAGTTTGCATGGTGCATGGCACAGAAATTCCACAAAGTCCCAAGTGTTTAACTTATTAATGGTTGCTGAGGAGAGGGTAAGTCAAATGTGAAATGACAAAGTTTGGTGATGATTCAACAAGTGATAAAGTCAAAAACTGATACTGCGAACATCAAGAAGGCCCTTATGACTGAACTCCTGGGCATAAGGGTGGTCATTGAAATTCAGCAGACATGAAGTCACATGCACAGGAATCTCAGTCCTTACGGTGCTGGTAAAATGATGGGCTGTGAGTACATTATTACATTACACACATGAAATCTTGAGGCTTTAAATAAGTCTGGGAAAATGTATCTTCAGTGGGGACTAAAAATGGGGGGAAAAAAACCAAACTAATTCAAACCCAAAATAAAATTGAAAAAAACCAGCCTTGGGTTTAAGCAATTGTACTAAGCAGGAAAACAAGAGTAATATACCAAGCAATGGATAAAAATTCATGGCTTGCTCATGTGTTGAAGACTGTACACCTTTCTAATTTTACCTCTCTATCTTATGAAAAAAAAATATAGTAGGATTGAACTAGGTACAAAAATAGATGGGATTAGCTAAGGCTAGAAAAGAAATGTCAGACCACAAAATCTAGAGTAGTGGAACTAGAGAGAAGGAATCCACTTTACAGCCATCTCTTCCAAGTTCCTACTTGGTGGACCTCAAGCACAGAGAACAGCATCACACGAAAACCAAAAAAGTTGCTCCATGCAAAGCGCAGTAAAGCTATCCATTGCTGAAGATGCTAAGAGTTTATGTGGACTCCAGCGGAGAATGGACAAATTCATGGAAGAGAAATCCTTCATTACCTAGTAAATATATGGATGCTTCTTCTGTTTGTAGGAAGCTGTGAGCCAGAAGTTGTAGCAAACTGAATCAGAGAACATTCTTAGTTGGAACGGACCCACAAAGATCATTAAATCCAACTCTTACGTGAGCGGCCTGCAGAGGGATGGAACCCACTGCCATGGCATTATCAGCATCATGTTCTGACCAACTGAGCTAATCTCAGTGTCTGAGCGAATATCCAGGATTATTTTGATATGTCAACTGGCTTTTGAATGCTTGCTACACCAGAACATTCTTCACTATAGTAATCAAAAACGAAATTGAATAAACACTCAGTTTTTAGCAAGTGTGTTCATTCAGTAAACTACAAATGAGATACTCTAAGTCCTCAGATTTCACAGTAGTATTGTGTCACTAAAGTTTATTATGCAATATTAAGGATGGCATCTACAAATGTCTTCTTTATTTTAATACATGGAGAGCTATTAGTACCATCTACTGTCTCTCCTTGAGTCATCTAATTTAGATTGAGTCAGAATACTTAAAATTAGTGCTACCTACATACAGGAGCAGAAGTGTTTCCAGACAGATCTAAATTAAATGCTTAAAGAAAAAAATCCATAAATATTCCCTTCAGTGTTACTTCTACTTTACCCAGTATTTGCCTGATTTTATTGCTTTCCACATATATACCCACTCAATTATTAATTTAAAAAAAAAACGTTCAGATGAAGTTTTGGTATTTTTAATGCCTTCAGCTGACATCTTCATTACAGATGTATCTCAAGGCTAAACAGGTTCTGACAATGGAACTTTATGAAAGAAATAAATTGCCCTTCTGTAATTTTTTGCTTTCAAACGTATTTTTTCATAAGCTAACTTAAAACGTCAGCTGCAACAAAATCTTTACTTCAAAAATACAAATGAAACTCCACCTCCTACATGGTCTTTTCCTTTTCAATAACTTCACAAATAGAAGAGTCTGCATCCTTCAGGTTGTTCTGAGGCATCATCTACATGGCAGGTATCACATGAAATTACACAAATTATGTTCTACTTGGCATCTGCCACGATTTCAGTTTAAAACAAAGTGCAGCTTCTCCCACATAGCATCCTGATTAAACAAATAAACTATGGCACTGACTGCAAATGTACACACCAGAGTGTAAAAAATGAACAGATACAATGGCCAAATCTGTATTTAATTTTAATTAAATTTCATTCTGTAGCTCAATTAATCCACAACTCCAAATGTCAGCAGGGCTTAGGCAAATGGAATGACATCTGCTAGACTACACGCTGACTATAAAACCTTCACTGCATGCTAGAGCTCTGGAAATGTACCAGGAGAAAAAGAAAAAAGAAGTGTTCTCAATAAATATCTATCAATGTGCACAAGTCTAATGTCAATAGAATATACTTGATAGGTATGGAGAAAAGGTACTTGATAGAAAACCTGGGAAAATTTCTTTATTTTACTTTTTCTGGTAAATAATTCCGCATAACTAAAACTGAATACAGTGTTGTCCATTAGTAACAACATATTTGCAATTGAATTGTGTTATTTTTTAAGTAATCTACTAAGAGATACCTTGTAGCATCCTGTGTAACAAAAAGAAATCATATTGTAAACACTCCATATTATTTTTAATGTAGTTATGTATCTGCATAGAAGTGTTATCCAGAAGTTTCTGCAAATGTTTGAGAGCTGTAGGAAGACATTATTTCTGTCACAGAGAAACTGATGCACATTTAAAACAGCATTAAAGTACTTCAGTGGTAATCTGACATCTAAATATGTTTACAGTGCCAGCCACATGACAGGTGGATTACAAGAGAAGTTGGGGTATTTGAGGGAGGGAAAAAAAAAGACAGTGAAAGTAACTTCATAGATTTTCTGAGTCACATTGCCATATTGATATCTGTGTTGGTCCCTCATTTCTTCTTATTTTTTTTTCATTCTAAAAGATTGCCCCCATCTTAGCTATAATTTTGGACTGACTTTTAAGAAAAATGACAGATAAAAACAGGTAGGGCTAAGGGAGCTTGAGATGAGGCCTGTATACCTCTGAGATTAGGGAGAGGTTTCTGTAATAATGGTTGTCAGGTAAGAACTGGTTTTTAATATTACTACCCAATTCAACAGACCTCATTTAAAATACACAGCCAAGGCAAAAAGCAAAAATGAAAGGAAAAGCCTGTATGCGTTTCACAGTACTTTATGAATAAAAATGTATTAAGACATCTCAATTTTCCAAATACTGACCATGGCTTTGATAAAAAAAAAATATAAAATAATGCTGAACTGCAGGATAATGGATGTTCTGTCATAAGATCTGGTTCTGCAAATACTTAAGTCAGTCACATAGTGTGCTTACAGCCTGTCATTTATTTTTCAATTTACTGATCTCTGTAATTATTTCCTCCCCCTATAGATAACCAAGACATTGAGCATGCGAAAAGTGAAGTAGAAGCTTCCATGTTTTTTAAAATTATCATCACAAGTCCTCCCAGCACTATTAACTGTGGTTGGTGCAGCTCTTGCGAATTTTTGATGGTTGTAAAATTATCAAGTGAAGCAAGGAATATATAAAAGTATGTACTGAAAACTGAACTCCATTCTTCAAACATCTATTTTTTATTCAAGTGGGTAGATTATATGGCTTTAATAAAAGTGCTTACTTATAATGAGAATAAAATTTTTTGAAAATCCAGAAGATACTGACAGTTTTGAGAACTACATTCCTGTCAAATAATCCAATTATTTCTATTCCTTTCACCCTTTTGCCCATGAATTTTGAGCTTATTTTATGTCAAGTGCATTCAAGAGATATATTTAAATTTCAATCATTGAACTAAACAACTCTAAATATGATTATACTCAATTTTTATTATCATCATTATATAATTAACTAAAGTACTGTCTAAAGTTCCCAAATCTATTTTTATCTTTCCTTTATTTTTGCTTTAGCAAAGTCTGCTCTCATTGTTACAGAGAGCATTCCTCTAAAATATGAGCCTGCTTTAGAGCTAGTTGTATCTGTTAATACTAGCCAACTTAGTTTTAACAAATTTAGGATCTAGTTTGAAATGGCCTAACATTTCAAAAATACGGCTTCATCATATTTTATGCACCTGTTAGCAACAAAAGCTTTTAATTTTATGACTACATGCAAGAGTCATATCCTCAAACACTTTAAAGATGTATCTTAAAAAAAAATTACTAATATACACTCAGATACAAACAATATACTCTTACAACTATAAATCCATGCAAAGTATTTAACTATTGGATTATATACCCTTGAGGTTATATAAAGATATAATTAACAGTTCACAGTTTCCTCTATGGAATTCAAAACCACTCTATGGACCCTAACACCACTGAAATCAATGCTAAAACAGCCATTCATGTAAAAAACATGAAGGTTTGACCCCAGAATGTCTAAGTTTCACTTTCAGGTCTATATTAGTCTGATTCTACTGTCCGTAAATCTACCCCCTCATCCCCACTGACAATGTAAGACAATGGTATGTTCACTATTGAAATAACCATGATATGGGTTTTTTGAAGGAAATGAACGTGATGTCATTAAACTAGCTCAAAGGAACTTAGTGCCAACAAAAGAAAACAAATGTAATAAAAGCACCTATCTTTAAATTTCATTCCAAGAAGATCACGTGACTGTTTCCCTGAATATCCAAATATTTCCCAGCTTGAGCACCTTAGTGTCACTGCATACCTGCATCCAGCTGAGATCCAAACTGCCCCCTCCCCCACCACATATATCCATATTAAGCATAATGCTTCTATAAAAACATAATGCTCAGGAGCACTGATTTTATGGAGCACAGTGTGTTTCCCAATACATGCACAAAATAAATGCATTACTGGAACAGCAGCTAAGATAGCTAACAAACCATTTTCATTTTTACCTTGTGTCACAACACTGCAGTATACATAAATAAACATGTTCCGTTATTCAGCCTCCTCTGTGACAGTCAGCAGATTGCTGATTAGTACTACGCACCAAGTACAATCTTCAGATATGTGCCTTGTTGTTCTCTTCCTTATGCAGGAAAACTGCGAGCTATCCAAGTGACAGGAAAACCTGGATCTTATCCATCCTCATTGCTCCAGCCATCAGCAGACGTAAAGGAAGAACCTATTAAAGGCTGCAAGAACTGCAGTGCCTATTCAAGTGAATACTCCCAGGGCTTCAACTTTTGATATCCAAAAAGCTGCTCCGCCACATCTCCTGCTGTTGGTGTCACTGTAAAATTTCAGGTAATGAGGTAAGGGGCACACTTGGGTTCTTTATGAACCAAGATGAGGAAAATTAATTTTAATGCTACAAAGATGGTACAGACAGCCACTAAACACTTCCAGCTGCTCTCCTGTCCTGGAATCTGGAATGGAATCCTGTTATAAACACTGCAAGTACAGAGCAGTGTCTTATGTTCCATTAGCGCAAAGGGGGCATGGGGTGCTAAATAAAGAGGGGGTTAGGAAAAATAAAACATAAATGAAAGCAAGATACTTCTCTGCAATAACTGCAACAAATAATATTGTTCAGGGGAAAAAAAGTGAATAAAAATGTTTCTAGAAAGAAGTGTGGTGGGGTCACCATCCTGCTAATTCCATGCTATCAAGGTCAAACTCTCAAACAGATTGTTGGTTTTACAGCACGATTTACTTCCTAGTTCAAAGCTGATCAGTGAAGATGTAACTTGTGAACAAATACTTACGCTTATTGTCCCTTTTATTTATCCTTTGACTGTTATGTGTGGACAATGGAGCTCATGTAAACGAAAAACTAACACAGAAAATGAAAAACTTTTGCATTAAATGTTTTCCTATTTTTGGTCTTTTGTGAACTTGTCTTTTTTAATGATAGAAAGATAGAGTTCATGGCTCCGGGTGCTTATTTTTCCTAGGTAAATTATGTTTAATATTCTGATTTTACTTTTTCAATAAAAAATAAAGTTCTTCAAGGTTATTTTGAATGGAATAATTTTATTTTCAGACTTTGCAACAGACATATCTGGAAGAGCTACAGCTTGCTACTAGGCATGCAGGTACCACATTGCCATTTTTATTGATAAGATGGACAATTTTACTTCTCAGTAATAGAATTCAATAACGATTTCCCAACTAGTGACCCCATTAAAAACACTTCAGAAGGACTATTTTATATATACATATATATAAAAAACTGAATTCAATTTTTAAAAATTATCATACTAAAAATACTAAGATCTTTTCAGAACCATGAATCAATTCTATAATGCTGGAAGGTAAATATTAAAAGAAAGGTGGCATACTACAATTCTCTAATATTTTTTAGGTAAAAAAAACTGATCTGTAAAACAAAATTAAAACAAATACATTACCTAATTACTAGTTCTAACATTTGTAGATTGGTTAGAAGTCATATATAGAATCTAAAAACTACATTAAAAACCTGTAATTTGCCTTTGCTCCAATTCTGTCATTATTTTAGTAAAATTAATACAATTGTAGCATTTAATGTTTAGTAGGAAAGATACAAATCTTTACAGAATGTAAAATAACCAAGTATAAATCTCAAGCCATATAAGTAATCTAAAGAACATAACAGCTAATTTATATGCTTTTCTCTGATTAAATTGTACTTCTTCAGATTTTTGTTTCTTAGATTTTTTTTTTCTCCAAAGTTCAAGGAAGAAAGGAGTGGTTTTGATTTTACTCTATGAGCCATGTTCTAACTCAATGAGCTGTGCATATTTCCAGACAGACAAAGTACTTCTAGTCTGCCCGCCACTGACTTGACTGTCAAGTTTCTGCCACTCTCAGTGGCAAAATCAGAAGGAATATCACAAACTGATGCCCAGATAGGCAAAATAAACACCTAATTTTCAGTTTCAAACTTACCATGTAGCTGCCATTATGCATTTTCTCAAATAAATTTTTACACTAGATGTACATATGTGAAGAAAAAAAAAAAGAAACATTATTTTAATGCATTATGTGAAAACTGAACTAAACTACTCAAAATAGGACAAAAAATATGTAACTCTTATATTGACTCCAGAAGTCATTGCCCCTTAACTCAGGATAGTGTTTTATTAGTGTTAGACCTCTAAAAGAGAAACAAACCAGGAAAGCCAAAAACAAAAAACCCAAAACCCCAGAGAGTTTAAAAGGGTCTCTGCTCTGTAGACACAAGAAGTTTATTGCTGTTTTAAGGCAAAATTACATCCATATCTTGCAGACTCTGCTAATGTTACTCTTTTCTCCCCATCCAGAACTGATCTTTCTCTTTGATTTGCAAAAAGAAAATCAGGTTCAAGTGAATTTTCACAGTGGAATTGTGTGAAGAGATGCTGTTCAAAAGCTTCACATTTGGTCTTTGAATAACAGGTAACTTTTATGACATCTGTCCTTCTTCAAAAATATAGGTGTGTATATATGCATATATTGATACACATATAGTCTGAAGTCAGTAAAAAGGTATTCAAGTAATACAATGTCTAAAATTACCAGTAAAATGAGATGGTAAGGCACAGGGCTACACATTACAAGAGTCAAAAAGATCATCAGTTTGAAGCAAAAGCAACACCCATAGAACTCTGGGCAGAGTGAACCGATGTCAGAAAAACATTTAAAATTCAGTTTGCCTCAATGACTTTCTCAGCTTTCACTAAAATGTTCACTTTGAGCCTTCATTCTTTAGGAAGAATCTCATCACTAAAAAATCTGCTTAATTTTATAGCCTGGATGTGTGCTGGAACATTTGTACTCATGGTAGAAAATTATGCAATTTGTTCCAATAACTGAATGCAAAGATTTTAAATGTTGTCGTGTTATCATTATTTTACCCACAGGAAATCCTTATTCTTACCTAACATAGTGCAACAACATCAATGGACACAGTATCTGGAAACTGCTAGGAGAAATTAGTTGTACAGAGCTCAAACTGAGGTGAAACTAATAAAACAATGCAAATGCATTAGCATTTTGGTCATGAGAGACTTTTAAAGAGAGAGACTTTAAATATTTCCTTATCACATTAGAGCTGTGACCTATACAAAAAAACCTGACATAATAAGACTACTGGTCCAACTGCAGCAAAGGTTTCATTACAAAGAAGGCAATATAAAGGAATTTATGCAACAACCCATTTTTTATGCACAAGTTCTGAGGACAAAGAATTTACCAAAACCTCTGTGACCCAAAATCTGTTATCAAAGCTATGCAGGCAGATATGTCCTTTCCCCACATGGAATTTGTTGAGTCATGAGGATGTCCTTCATGCAGGAAATGGTCAGTGTGAATATGGCTATCAGACAAGAGCTTTCTCCAGTAGTATGACTCGTATACTGACTATTACAGCTTTTTTACCCTGTTTCTTCTGAGTAGCTGTTAATAACGCTTATTCCTACCTTGAAACTGTTGGCTAACTGCAGAGGAAGCACAAGAGCTGGTAAAACACTCATTGCAATTCTTTTTAAGTACAGAGACCTCGCAAGAAAATGTTTTATACGGAACAAGTACCTCACATTACAGATTATATCACTTGTCCTTATCCCCCTCTGTAACAACAAAATATTATTCTGTCTCCAGAGGTTTGTCTGAAGAATCTTTCTAACATATAAAGATCCAAACAAAACACTGGACGCAATTAATTTTAAATTCAAATGAGTGACTCTGTACTATGGTCCTTGAGTTGTGTTGGGCACACTACACGGCGCTCACCTACTCTTTTACATGAGAAAGCAAGACTTGCTGGAAGACTTCCTAAGACTGACTTATTAGAATCACCGCAAATTATTTTTGCTGAGGGTCAACATGCATCATACACCATCAATATGCCAGCTTCTTGCTGGAAAATAAATGAAAAGTTGAAAATCTAAAGTTTTAATATTTTTTGACCATACTAAAAGCAAAATATGCAAACTTCCTGAGGATTTTTCTAGAGATATGGCTGTGTGGTACAACAACTGACGATGATGA
>VYXF01006703.1:0-13801 GCA_013397295.1 Polioptila caerulea | reverse complement strand
TGATAAGGACATCATCAAAACACTTACTCCTCCAAATTAATAAATAACTATAAAAAGATAATCTTAGCCTCTGAGGTTGAACCTTGAATTTAAGAACAAAAAAAAATACTACCCTCACAAAAATTATGTAAGGACAAATTGGTTCCGTTATATTGTATGCTCAATGTGACAAAGGATGTCTCAACTGCAGATACACAGGTTTTATTAAAATAATGATGTAAAATTAAATAAATTTTAAAGTTTCAAACCTTGTTTATATTATTAATAGTACCATGAAAATAATACCATTAAACACGGTATGTAATAAAACACATTTAAATGCCTGAGGTACAAAGGTTATTTCTCATTTATATCTTATTAGATGCTTCCCTTTCTTCCATAACACTGTTCATCTGGCTTACACTTCATGCTCAAGTCATGCAGATTGGAGCTGACTCTCAATTACACAAAGTCTTTCTCCAAAGATGACAGACCAAATACAGTAGAGATAAAATACATCAAGGTTTAAAATAGGTCCGTTCAGCCCCACTGCCACTTCATCATGAAATGATATAATTCACTGATGCCTCTGCCTAGCCTAACATATGTTCTATTCACAGCCTGCGTCACTCTTCATTTGTAATTCTTTCCCTTTTTTCCCCCTCATCTTGTAATACTTTGCTTGGTTGAAGACAAATACTGAAAGGAAAAAAGAGTATTATCATATGATGACCTGTTCCAGGGTGTTAAGTCCCTGTCAAGGTTTGATTTTAACACGGGGTATTGATGACAGTACATGAATCCAGGCATCATGTCTGGAATTAGACTATATTAATTATCACTTGAGTGCAGTAGGCATGAAAGTGCTGTTTCATTGACTAAAAGGATTTGACTGAATAAAATCCATTTCTCATCTGGTTGCTTATGGATAAAGACATTTTTTCTCTTTGCAGTGGATTTTTCTTTATTAAATATGATATTTATAAGATTGAATAGACTGTCTCATTCAACCACAGATATAAATATTTTTAAACAAAAATATTAAATCTATTGTTTTGCTGACAACTGCTTATATATCAAAGTTTACAGTTTAGTTATTGTATAGAAAAATAAAATGTATACATGAAATGCATATGTATACAATAAAATATTATTTTAAAACATAAAATTATGAAATACTGTTTTTATAAAAAAATAATTTTTGTAATGACAAATAGGTTAAAAATATCCTATAACTTTATTTCCACTTAGTAAGAAAATGCATTTTTATACTGGGAGTTGTTCTTTATTTTCATGTAATCAAAAAAATGAAGTTTAAAACATTAAAAAACCCTAGATCAGTGTAACCTAGTTACCTAGAAAAATTCTATTTTATAGCCCTTACTATGTAAGCCATAATTTGGCTATAGAGAAGGAGATCTGAACTTTCAAGTGTAAATATCCACGGAGATAGGTAAACCAGCATATGGCAATATAATGATACTAAAATATTTAACAATGTAATTTTTTTTTTAATTTATCATTTTCAATTACCACCCAGAAATATGTGTTTCTCACTTTATGATCCGTGCTAGCTGCCTCATGTATTTGTACTATCACAGTGAAGTGCCAGGAAACATCACCATATGATGGTCATTGCACAGATGTTGTGCATGGCATACAAATTTTCTCTTAGTGTACCAGAGATTCTTCCATCCTCTTTTTAGCATCCAGCTGTGCTGGGAGATGATGTTGGGGCAAATGGAGGCTAAAGGAGTTGGACTCACTGGAGAGCAGCATACTTAACTGCTAACAAAACCAGCTGTGGGTATGCAGGATAATTAGAATTAGGAATATTTTTATTAATTATATTTAATCAGCCATGCACCTTGTATCTATCTACTGATCTTTCTATATCTGTATTTATAGTTTTCCCCACAGACTCTAAAAAGAAAGAATCATATAATGTTTTTACTTTTAAAAATCATACTATATGAGTAGAGATCTGAGGAAATGGAAGAAACTACTTCTTACTTTAACAGGTATCAATCAAGTATGGATAGACCCACCAATCAACAGCATAATAAACACATTAAAACATTTAAAACCTTTTAAGTCTTGCTTAATCACAGTACTGAACTGTCCTAGCTGACCTAGATGTCCCTAGGTATGGGGTGATCCAAAATTACATACTCCATGTTTCTCCCTGCATCAAACCACACAAGTTCGCTGTGTCTTCAAGACCTGCAGCCAGAAATTTGAACTTGTGAGTTCTACCCTGGTTTACAGCAGGGGAGGGATGCTGGGTCCCTTTCAAAACAGGGACCCAGCATCCTGGGTCCCAGGGGTCCCACCCTGTTTTTTTTCCCTTTAAAACAGGGAACAGACAGAAGAAGCGCTCTCTTTTGTTCTCTCTGGGCTGTGATTCTTCCACTGCTGCTGCCTGCTGTTTGCCAAGGGAGGGGTGCCCACAGCTGCCCCTACCATGGATCAGAGCCATTCTGTAAGTTCCAGCTGCTGCCAGCAGGCCACCAGCGCTTTTTTACCAGCACACTGCGGAGAGAAAGCCTGCCCAGCCACGACATGGAGCCTACACCAGCACCCCAGCAGCACTGGCTCGTTTCCAACAAAAGTAGTTCTTCCCAGGTTTTGTTTATTCCCTGCTCCCTGTGTTGTTTGTTTTCCGGAGCTGCGGAGGCTCATTCGCTCTGTTGTTTCCTTTGCTCTCCCTCCCAGCCCCGTGGCCGGAGGCAGGGGCCTCTCCGCCATCTTGTCCTGCTCAGGCTGCCCAGCCCGCAGCCATCTTGCTTTCTGTCTGCCTCGGGGCACCGGCTGACCCAGCGGCCTTCGATCTCTTGGGCTTTGCTGTTTCCTTTCAGAAAACTGCTCTTTTTTCACCTGTGTCTGTCTGTCCTTATTGGTAAGAGGGGAGAGGTTGAAAACAAAGAAAAGGTAACTTATTTCAGAGTCTCCGTTCTGTAAAATCGTCTTAAAAGAAGACATCAACTATAATCACAGATCAGCTTTACCTAGTTCTACAGAATAGTTTTAAAGGATTAAAAATTATAGCCATTGAAAGAAGTACACTGAATTATACCTTCCCAGATGTTTCAATAAGCAGTAAGTTGATGACTTTCTCTGGAGGGATAAGCTAGATGATGATGCTGATGAAGGTGGCATCAAGAAAGGCATTCAGAAATCACAAAGATCAGGTAGGAGACAACATCTTGTACTACTATAGCAGACGATGCAGAAACTTTTTGTTTTAAACCAGATAAGTTTTATGGACAGTATTAGAGCTTCAAAGAAAGGATAATGTGGAATCAACAGTTAGTGTTCTGTGTTTGGCAGGAAGGAGCAGTCAGCCTATTTACACTTTTCTCCTTTACACCACTTGATTCCCCTTCCATTTTCAGGCCACAAACACCAGCATGCAGTAACTCTTTGCTTACTCTTGTCTAGCAGGTAAGTTCCTCCATTCCTGCAATCCTTTCCTAAGCCTCTGTCTTCTCTCATTGTTGCTACCTTTTCCCAAGGAGGTCATTCTACCTTCCTCAAAATTACTTTCAGGCTGCGACTGTACCTGAGCTATGCTGAGCACAGCATGGGTGTGGTGACAGCTGAAGCAAGAATGACAGTATCCAAAATTAAAAGAAGTTACCAGAGGTAAAAACATGAAGTTTTGTCTCTTTCAGAAGAAATTAAAAAACCCCATCCTGTAAATGTGTAGGGCAATGTTTTAGTAACTTTGGAATATCTGAAAGACAAAAAAGTCAAGACTGCTTTCCCTTCTAGAGGAGCATGGCATGACAAGTGGCAGATTAGAATGACTATGCTTGCTCTGCCTTCTCCATTGCACGATCCCTACTAAATAAAATTTTGTCCCTTCCTTTTTCTCCTCCAGTTACTTGGTTTGCACAAATTCTTTGTCTTACAGTTCTTGCACATTAGAAGCCAACCGCTTGATCCCTGCTTTAGAATAGTATCCGAAGAAAAGTATGATGTGAATGAATGGCACTATTCATTCAAGTCAAAAGAAAGCCAGAGAGCTTACTGTACAAAACCGAAGTTGATTGACAACAAAACCCCGCGTAGGTTATGCAAAATCAGGGAGGCTACAATGTGGGAATGAATGAATGGGAGCTGTGTGCTGAATGGGTGACTCACCACACCTACACCCTGCAGTGAGGTGCTTGCAAATATCTTAAGAACAGCCTCAGTAAAACATCATTATGCCAATGGTTAAGCTCCATCAAACCCTAGGAAACTACAGAGATTATTTTAATACTTCTAAGTGTAATTATGGGCATTGTTTTAAAATACTTTTCCTTAAATACCAACTGCAATCTGCTACCTCAGAAAAACTGTCACAAGAGCTCCCTGCTTATTTGGATGACTCAGTAATCAAATGAAATCACATTATCTTTGATCTTTTCTTTACAGTGATGTAATTAAGAAACTTATGATTTGGGAGCAACATCTTTTAGCTTGCAGCTGTCTTCTATGAATATTTACAACATATCCATCTTTGTATGGATAATATAATCATTGCTTCCTGATGAGAAGTAACACATTTTTGTATCTTTCATGAAGTAAAAGGCACATGGTATTCAACAAGCACTTCTACAGAGGCTTCGTTTGGGGTAAGAAACAAAAGTAAACATCCATCAAGGCAGCCTAAAAGAAAACATATTCAAACTGCTTCAAAATGTCTGAACCGAGAACCATCACAGTTGCAGAAATATTGAATAAAAAAAAGAATAAACAAGACCAGTCACAACTCATTCTCACAGGACTTGCCCTAGAAATGAATCTGCACCTGAGACACAAACACATCAGATCTTCAGGGCTCACAAAAATGATGCACTTGAGATGCTAATCATCTAGACTGTATTAAATATACTAGTATTGTTACTAATATTGCTATTCAATACACAATATAAACAAGAACTGTTTACCAGATATGCAATGAAAGGGAAAACATGCCATCAGTGTCCCACCTGCAGCACAGATCACAAGATACTCCTATTTGCAAAAAAAAAGTGGAGCTGGGAAAGTCCACATAATAAATTTTCTTCTGACTTCTTCTCCTTGATTCTAAAGAGATTAGATATTACCACTCCCAACATTTTGCACTACAGGTGAACATTTGAAATTAATGAATGCATGTCTATGTAGAAGTGTTTATGGGGGGGCTTAACAGAAAAATTTAAGACATTGATTACCTCACTCAAATGAAAACTGCTGGCATGTATATAGGTCTTTTGCCCACAGTATAATACACATTTCACATGTAGTATATGAGATAGACAAGTACAGTGTTTTTATGGAATTCAGATTCCTGGCATGTTTCCTTTCTGATGCTAGAATTACACTTATTTAAAGCTTCTGGTTTTTGTATAGGCTGTTTGAACTTTTTGTTACGATTCAAGATAGTCATATCTATTTCAGAATATTTCTGCACTGTGCAGGCAGGTGAATAATGACAGTTTGTGGACACTTGTTCCTCTGACATTTCTGACTTATTAGGATAGTCTAACAATATAAAACTTGCAGAACAATTAAATTATCTGAAAGTTTCTCTGTAAGGCACTACGAGACTATTAATTTCTTTACTGGCTAATGAGAGGAAGATGGGGATGATTCTTAAAACAAGATTGGTAATACTCTAGAGAGAAAAAGATCATTATTTCTAGACCTGACATACTTGAATCTGTAGTGAACAGGCAACATCACAACTCTTAATAGAAACCTGAATAAGTGTGAAACCTGCATCAGGGATGTTTTGAATTCCAAAACATAATCTGAGATTTTATGAAAAATGCAGGGTTAAATATTGCACAATCCAAATCAAAATATCTCTCCTGTTTTAAATTTCTACCACAAAATTACTTGCAAGTTGATGCTACTGCTCTAATTTTTCCCTAGGCAGTCCTTATAAAAATGCACTATTTTACTACTTCACTAGTAAAACTTTCAAAGTTTCTTTAATTGAAGTGAAAAAAAAATAAAATGGTGGAAACCATGACAATTCTTCAATAGTTATGAAGAGTAGAACAACTGTATAGGAAAAACAAGAACAGAAATCGGGCTGGTTATTCAAGAACTTAATGCATACCTTTGAATGGTTAAGACTTAAAAAGCTGAGAAATAACTGATCTCACACCAAGGTAGCTAAGGTAAAATTGCAGCACGGAGATCAGGTTGAAACATCAGATGGTTTTACCTAAGCCATTCCCATGAAGATTTTGAAAAAAAAAAAAACAAACAAAAAGACAAACCAAAACCCAAAAGGATTTCCAAGATCTATACAGTTCAAATTCTTCCACACTTTATTATTTATATGAGAGCATGCCTTCTGTATATGCAAATTGTTACTATTAAATCATTGATCAAATCAAATATGCCTTTAGCCATGAGATGTCTATATCACTCAGAATACCAATGCTAACAAGCTGTCTAGGTCTGCAAACAAACAGAACTGAAGAACTTTATGCATCTGCATTCTTATTTCCTTGCTTGGCATCTTAAAACTTTATAAACTAACTTCTGACTCAAAGCAAGCAGACAGATGAATCTAGATGAAATGCTGATTGCAGAGATCAAGATCCAGGACAGTCCAGTCCAGCCAGATTAGCTTGGCTGGCCAGAGCATGGTGCTGTTAATGCCAGGGTTGTGGGTTTGATCCCTCTACAACCCATTCACTTAAGAAGTTGAACTTCAGGATCCTAAGGATCCTTTCCAACTAAGAATATTCTGTGGTTCTGTATCTTTTAAAGAGATTATTCTCTCTCATATTAAAATAGTGGCCAGACTATCCTACCCCATGACAAGAAAATTAATTAGTGATTCAGGCTTAACCAGAAATCTCTGATTTAAACACATTCATTTGCTTGCTAAGACAGCATTAAGCCCATAAACTAAGGAGCAAGAACCTACTGAATAAAGTAACACTAGCCTCAACCATAACTCTAATAACCAGTCTGTATATATTTGGTTACACTTCATAAATAGATACTTTCTTTAAAAAATTTACTGATGTTCTATATGGAAGAAAAACTGTGACAAATTTGTGTACAAACAGCAGAACATCAAAGCAAGGATACAGTAATTTTCTCAAAAGCTGCATTGAAACTTCTTATAGGGCAAGATTATTTTATATTTGCCTCCACTGCATCTGGGAAGGTCTATATCAAGAAGTTATTGATATTTTTTTTTAATCAATCAGGACAAGTTTCAGCTTACACCACAGCCAAACACCCACCATTATTTGAAACTATCATTCTCTTTTGAGTAGAACAGTAGAAGACTATTGAGGAAATTGAGTATTCTCACAAAATTATTTTCTTATATTCTAGCATTTTCAAAGTTCCTTACAATTTCTCTTCACATGGTACTGTGCAACAGAAGGTTTCAGTCCAGTGTTTGTCACCCTTATGTTCTTCCGCTTTAAATCTGGGTAATAAATATCAGCTACTGGTACTAGATGGAATAATGAACATATTACTTCAGGAAAAAAACCTTTCCTTTCTCTTTCAAAAATGAAGGCTTGCCAGAATGAAAGTCTGGCAAAAATACACTGAGAATATACTAATTCAAGTTAACTGTGACTCACCATTAACCTTCCTTTTTTTCAAACAAACTTCTAAAAAGCTTTTTGAAAAGCCAAAAGAAATGGATCTACTGAATAATGTTATAGGCTTAATGCAAATGGGACAGGCTAGTGGCTCTGGTGTGTAATTTTTTGTACTGGTGGAAAGGGCTTGACATTCCTATTAATCTTAGTATGTCTCAACAGAATTAATGCTAGTCCCATAATTCATAAAACTATTGACTATAAATAATAGTTATCCCTCTTAAGAGAGCTTCATAAATTCTCAGTTAACTTACTAAAATGGAGCGAGTAATTCCTCAGTGTGCTTCCTCTATTACTAGACAATATACTAAGTTCCAGAACTTTCTGTTCCTTCTCATTTCAGCATGTACCACTCATTGAATGATTTGGGAGAAATATCACAGAGGGATCAGCAGTATATTGATGCTGCTGCAGTGCAACTTATCCATCACCACCTACAGCTATATCAATATTGTCTATCAGCCAGTCAATGGATGATATCAGATGAGAAATAGAGAGAGCAATCTGTGTGGAGGGGAATGAAGAGCACAACAGATGTGCAGAGAAAAAGCATTTCAAAGGATTCACAGTGAATGTACAGTTTCCCTTGCTTTAAGGAAGACATAATATTGGTCAATTCAACTCATAGATTAGAATTCTGGGATTTTTCCCTGACACTAAGTTTCAACCATTACCAACGCCTTCAGTTTCTTGTTGCTAGGAAACTTCTTCCAATCCTGGTGGACGATCATAAGATCATAGGAAAATTCAGGTTGGAAGGGACATTAGGAGGTCTTTAGCTCAACCTCCTACTAAAAGCAGGGTCAGCCAAGAGGTCAAACCAGGGTTATCCAAAAATGGCTGAATGAGTGATGTCCTAGCCTCATTACATCCACTCCTTGGCTGGACTATATGCAATAATTGGACATTTTCATTCTGAAAACTGCCTAGTATAGTGCATTCTTCCTTAACAAGATGTGCATTCTTACCATTAGGGCTTTCAGCTGGTGTATTCTTAAATATGAACATCTCCACTTGCCACAGTGGCTTCCCCTAGAGTTGTGATGTTCAAAGTCTGTTCAAATACAAAAAAGGTGTCAGCAGCTTACCTAAAAAGACTGACTAAAGCCAGACAGTAGTCCTCTGACCTAAAGAAGCTCTAAGAAAAAGGAAAAAAAAAGCTTTGGCATAGTCTGAGACTGCAAAATGCCTTCCCACAGCAACTACAGATCATCAGAAATCCCGTCCCTGCAAGTATAAGTTCTATTCTGTGATATGATATTGTTATAATTAATATATATACTTATATACACTTCTATATGTAACTAACAGTATCTATATTTATTGGTGCATGCATCTTGCTCCATAAATTTGCAGTGTTTATAAAATTTTTAAACAAAAAATCCCCAAAACATTAATTTAGGTATTTCACTGAATATACACTTCAATTTGTAAAAGAATCAGGGAAGACGCACGCTTATTAGCTTTATAGACTAATGACACCAAACTAAAATGCTTTGTTTTCCATTTCAAAGCCACAATCTTCATCATGTACCTTGATTTTTATTAACTTCCAGATAAAAGCCCACATTTATTAGGAATAAAGATTTCACAACTGAAACTTTGAAATATCTTGGTAGAAATTAGGCAATTTCTGAAGATAACCATCAGATACTTAGAAACAGCATAACTGGAACAGAAATGCACACTGAAATACTAGCTTTGCCCAACATTACAGTCACTCAGACAAAGAACAAACTGTTATTATGAAGAAATAAACTATATAACTTTGTATCCTAAAATGTACTGGCATAACTTCTTTTTTATATATTTCCGTTCTGCAGTCATGTGTTAGGAATAAGGAGTAAAGTAATGTGAAAAATTAATAAATTTCTGACAATATATGTAGTATGAAGTTGAGAGCCAATCTGTTACCTATACAGTTGGCTTATTCACATATTGAATAAAACTACCAGTATAACATGTTCAGCATGTTTTACTAATTTGATGTAATTACCTGGCAAGAATGATGACAATGAATTTTTAATTCATATTTAACTTCTTTGTATTTTTATGTGTCCATAACGATAGACTCTTTTGCAAAACATTTTGCTAAACAAACAGCGTAATAACTAAAACCACTTCCACCATTATTAAGCATTTCTGTTTTCTCTTCCTTAGAAGCCTCTTCACTCAACAAAAATTCAGTTTATTACAACATCTGCAATTTATTACTGAAGTTCCTCTCATCTTAAAATTCAACTAGCTTCGTCCTATTTTAAGAGTTACTGTCTACTTACACTAACATTTTGATTTCCAACTATGACAATTAATCACCAAGGAAAATTTAATTTAAATTGTGGCTTATAAAGATGGAAAATAGCTGAAAAATCTACCAAGGACTTAAGTATTACATGTTAGTATATTACTGTTAGTATGGAGGGAGAACTCAGAATAAGTAAAAATAGATTTGATGCCACCCATGGCTTTTTAATGTCTTATGCATCATAAAATGACAAATGTCATTAAAAACCACATAACACATTCCTTTAAGTTCTCATTTGTCCACATTATCATAAATCCCCCAAACTGATATTGATCTATGAGATTCTCATTATTTTTTCCTGCAATGAAATAATTCCTATTTATCAAGATATGACAAGTATCTCAGAAGCTTTTCTAACCTGAGACATCATATTGTAATAGAAATATGAAGATTCTGTATGTTTTTTTCCAGAAATCGACAACAACTAAACTCTAATTTATTTTCAAATACTATAGCTTAACACTACCACTTTTTCCACTTGTCTAGTTTTTATCAATTGTATATATCTGTTGTCTCTTCTGAATGAGAATACAGATTGACAGTATGTCAGTTTATTTAACTGTAACTTTTCACAGATTTCGATTTTAGGTATGACTCAGTGATCTTAACACATACGCACTTTTAAAGAAATTACAGATGAAGAATTTTACTTCTGGTTTACTTAAATTCACACAATTCCCTAGATCTTATTAAATCTTTCCCTCAGAAAGCATTCTATTGTGGGTTTTTGTGTGTCCGTTGGTTTAAGTCAAGAAAAAAAATTCCCATTAGTCCCAAACTTTTTGTGAAGAAAGAGTTTGAACTGTGAATACCTATACTGGGCCACTACTTGTTTTGGGACTAGACTGCTTTAATGGGCAGCTAGGAGGCACAACTTGCTCACACTGACATAATGCTAGAATAATGGGGAATAGGTGGTGTGAGTTTGTCCTTGTCTCCCAGTCAAAAACAAACTCCCCTCACATTTTCCACCTCTTCATTGTCTGTTCAGTTAAAGCTACTGGAAAGGCATCTCTTACTAACTGATTATGATAATGTTTCACAACATTTTCAGGTCTTTTTCAGAATTGCAACCTTATTGTTACATCCCAGCAGAATAAATTCATAATAAAATTTTACCTGGTTAGCGCAGCCATGTTTACAGCAGCACATCAATCAGCAAGCAATTTTATCCTCATCCAAAAAATGTGTATTTTACTGAAGACTAACTGAATTATGGTGACTTTGCAGAATGACCAAAAAAAAACTAAAACAAAAACCCAAAAAATCCACCCACACAACATTGTCCCTATACTACTGCATACTGACAGCTACAGGTTACGGATGACTGATCTATCAGAAGGATTTCTGTCATGAAAAAGACTGAAAATATAAGAACACTGGCTTAATTTAAAATTTCTCCTTTGAGATCTCCAAGGCTTCAGTGGACAGATTTTCTCCAGACCTTTCAGCTCTGTTTTTAGGCTAATCAACATTTAACATTGGTACATTGCTCATCAGCTGAATAAAAAAATTAATTGCACCTATGTAAGGGCATAATAGTTATTTTGATGGTACTTTAATGCTTTTATATGGCTGTGGATGAGTCTTCAAAGTAATCTATCTAAGTAACAGCAATTTAGGTAGCTGTGCTAGAACCAGCTTCTAAACAAACTCTAACTTTTCTGGAGATTGATAAAATGAATTGCCTGTAGCAGGGTTTGCAATACAGACTAGAGAATCCTTGTGGGACTATAGGCAAACACACCCCAAAAAGTCTTTCTGAAAACCTAAACACATACTGCATACTGCTTAAACAAATAAAGAGTTAAGACAATAACAAACATGTAGTTGGATTACTGGTTTTATTGCTAGAAGTATTTTTAAAAGCTCAGCGTGTGTATTAAAAGGCTGCTTGCTTTTTTTTTTTAGAAAACCATAAAAAAATTTGGAGTAGCAAGGGTGACCTCCAGTGTGCAATTAAGTTTATGTCATTACATCTTATATGTAACAAAATATTTTCTCAGCCTACTATTAATTTTGGTTATCCTAAAAAGCAATAATTTACTTTATTTCTTGTGGACAACACAGAAATTCAAAACATTGCCTTCTGCTTTGAACTGTGATTTTCTCACAACATTCTGAGCTTCTCTGTATTATAGGGAATAGCATAAAAAATAACTGCCTAAACAGAAAAACTAGAAAACTTGCTTCTTGCTCTTGCACAAATGCAGATTATCACAGTCTACACTTTTCTTCTAGAATAAGAGTAATTAAAAACAATTAATGTATTACAGAAGCTGCTACATTTTAAGAATACTAGAGCATTATAGATCAATAGTGCTACTATTGTGCAGAGAATACCTTAGCTAACAATTCAACTCACGCGCATTTCCTTGTAAACCTGAGCAAATTTGAAAATATTCAGAAATTCTAACAAGTCAAAACCATCACAAGAACTTATGGAAAAGATGTGCTCACATCTCTCAGTAAGCTAATCATTAGGTACAGTGTCTAATACACTGCACAAAAACCTATATTGAGTACAATCTATTCAAGCAAAAAAGTCAAGCTCATGTTCCAAAAGCTGAATTCATTATATTGATGAGTTGTGTCAGATGGGTATCTTTGAATGAAATCTTTAATCAATGGGGTGTCTTTAAATGAAAATAAAACAGATATCACCATTATTAATTCAAAACTAATAACATTGTTGTTACATAACTTTTTATTTCCATCATCAATACATAATTAAGCTTTTGATAACTAATTTTGAGGAGGTTTTTCTAATAAACTAGGGAGCACTTTTTTAGCTAACTGCAAGGACACAAAAACATCTAATCATGGGTGCCAAAAGGGGCTACTCTGTCAATGGAAGTGCCATTCAGGGTCTGTCAGTGTTCCTTTTATACATCACTACTTTCAGAGGGTTGTAATGTTAAAGTTAAAATTTGGTTCAGGGCTGACTCCTGGCATAGTGTGCAAGGTGTCACACTAGATCTGTTTTGGTTTTTGGTTTTTTTTCTTTTTATTAATTAAATTATCAAGGTTAGTAATTTTAACCCCTATCTACAGAGAAGGAAAGAGCTACTTGAAGAATATTCTTTCTTAAATAACTATAATATAAAAGCATCTTATTGCTTTAGAAACTTGAATGCTGCATACTGATTATCAAAATGTAGAAGAAAGACCTCCATTGCAACATTAATTCAAAAGAAAACCATTTCATGATTACGGGTAGTGAAAGTTGGCCTTTTAGCTTCACCGATCGGCAGATTACACATTTGTCCATAATCTTCAAAATACTCTGCTTTCTAATTCTTACGTTGGACTTCTTGCACAGCCTTACAGAGCAGCACCCTTACACCCTTACTGTTTACTCTCAGCAGAAGAATGTAAATTCCTTTGTAGTACAGTGTTTATAAAGCAGACAACCACGAGGTCAGGAGCTGACTGTCTCTCCCGCAGAAGGCGGCGTGCCGCGGCCTCGAGGCGCCGGCACTCGCACGGGGCCGGCACGCTCACGCCGAGCTCCTGCGGCACCTTCCCGTCCCACGGTCACTCACACGGGTGACCCGCGGTGCGTGCCGAGTGCCACACGGCTACGGCACGCAGCAAACGGGTCACGCACCGGCCAACGGCGCGCTGGGGACTCCAACCCAACACACTTGCGAAAAACAAAGTTCACTTTATTGGTAGTATTTAAAAGGTTTAATAAAAGACAAGAAGGACAAGGCAATAAAGCAAATTACATGGCCATGGTGTCACTGGCCAAGAGTCAAGAGCACACTGCTGTTTTATAGACCCCCCCCCCCTTAAATATGTATATTTAAACTTTTCTAAGAACTNAAAACCCAATACCATAATATGTATCTATAACAACTTTATGTGTACAGCACTCCTTTTAATATTTGTGAAAAGC
>VYXF01006701.1:135868-211006 GCA_013397295.1 Polioptila caerulea | reverse complement strand
TGGCCCAATTAGAGAGGTTGGTAGCGCCCCAGTGATGACATGTTTAGAAGGAAATCCTAGCATGCAGTCCATACATAGCGTGTAGTCCTTCCTAGGGGTGGCAAGGCGCCAAGGCCAGAAGCATCCCAGTGCCGGGGTGGCCGCGTGGCTACTGCAGCCATCGTGGCATGGACCACAGTGAGTTGTGCCTGCCTGTGCCCCTGGCCAGCCATGCTGCAGGCAGAAGGGCAGGGGCAGTGACTCCTCCTTTTGGGCACCCAAGCACATGAAGGGAAGTGCTGAATGGCAGTGGCCGGCCACTGCCTGCACAGTGCTGGCAGGGCCCACATAGCCAGCAAAAGAAACATAGTGAGCAATTCCCTCATGCAGAACCTGTAAAAAATCAACCTTTCACCGCTGCCAGATCTTGTAGAAATCTTTGAACTGGTGCAATGTGTTAGCAATGGTACTTACAAGCATCAGGCTTTTTCCCTCTTAGTCAGAGAAAGAGGAGAAAGTGAGGACACGTGGAGAAAGACAAAATGGTGACACTAAGGTCAGTGGAAAGGAAGGAGGGGGAGGAGGTGTTCCAAACATCAGAGCTGAGATTCTTCTGCAAGGTATGGTGAGGACCATAATAAAATGAAATGTCTCCCTGTAATTCATGAAGTCCATGGAGGAATGCAAAGATCCAATCACAGTCTGTGAATAAAGGTGCTCATGCCAGAGCGAGTGGATGCTAAAAAAAGCTGTAATCCATTTGGAGACCCAAACAGAGAGAGAGGGCCTTTGCTTCCAGAGATAGAGGGCCCTTGCTTTCAAACTAGAGCAGCTTTTCCTTGAAAGACTACACCCATGAACTCATGACCCACGTCATGCAGTTTTGGGAAGACTCTGTTGTCCATGGGAGGGACTCATGTTACAGCAGGTTGGGCAGGACTGCTGCTTGTGAAATTAGAACCACCATGGAGAAGTTCACAGATAATTGTCCCCCATGGGAAGGACCCCACGGCATAGCAGAAGAAAGAGACTTCTCTCCTTAAGCGAACTGAAGAAAGATTTTTCAAGTGAAGAACTGACCAAACCCCCCACTCCCTGTCTCCCTGTNCAGATAATTGTCCCCCATGGGAAGGACCCCACGGCATAGCAGAAGAAAGAGACTTCTCTCCTTAAGCGAACTGAAGAAAGATTTTTCAAGTGAAGAACTGACCAAAACCCCCACTCCCTGTCTCCCTGTGCTGTTGGTGGGAGGGGGGGATGGGATGGGGGGGAAGGTGTTTTAAAGGCTTATTTTATTCCTCATTATCCTCCTCTGACTCTGTTAATATTAAATTTACGTTACACCTTTAAGTTTAAGCCTGTTTTGCCCTTAGAGTGTTTTCCTTAACTCATGAGCCCTTCATTTTCGGGTTTTTTTCCCTCCTCTGCTCAGCTATGGCAGAAAAAAAAGGAGAGAATAGTTTCTTGTGGATGCCTGGCATTTGGCCAGTGTCGAACCATGACAACAGGGGACTTGTGCCATGAAGTGAAGAAAACCTGTTAAAGGTTAAAGTTCCAAGAGCTTTAGGTCAAGCAATTTTGTATGAATGCCTGGGGAGTGGTCACCTAAATGGATGGCAATAGCTTCCAGCACTGGGCTACAAAGGTTTTAGAGAATTCTCTTTCCTTCCTTCCAAATAATATCATTTCGTAAGCAATGATTCCTGTTTGTGATTTGGGAACATTAAAACATTGAGCACTAGTAGTTTGATTTTTGTTGGCTTCAGGGTAGGGTGTGAGATAACATATTAGTAGAAATTTCCTGAAATTCAGCCTTGAATTTTGCTAATGTCAGTCCATTCCTCTCAAAAGGTTTATATGTATTCTTAGAACCTGCCTGTTTATGCTATTAGCCTTAATTTACCAGATGCTTCATCATATAGAGATTAGGGAAGTTGCCCAAAACTGAGTGGAACTCTGCAGCAGAACACGGAACTAAAGCTTAGTTTTCCACAGCCTGACAAATACACCAATCCTCAGATCATGATTTCTTTGCCTCAAGCAGTGCAAAGGAGGCATTTATCTATTGGCTATCTAAAATTTGATAGAATTTGATGAGCCCTATATCTCAGGGCAAGGAACAAATCAAGAGTTTATACAGGAATTGACCCATCTTGGCAGATGGAAGGATGTAAATGAAAGAAAAACTCCAGCAGTTACAGTTCAATTTTAATTTTCTTCAGCCATGTTTGTATTAAATTACCTATTTTTCTGTTTTCAGTGAGACAAACAGTCAAAAATACCAAAATATTGCAAAAAAAAGTTACCCTTTTTGTCATCATCCTGTCCAGGACACAAGATGGATGGAATCGTACAAATCCTTTAAGAACATTGATTTTAACAAATATATTTTCTCTATTTTTTAGGTAAAGTCATGATGGTTAGACTTTGCCCGTGCTTGGTTTGGACACCTACAGGCAAAATACTACCCATTTTTTACAAATTATGCCAACCTCTCCTCCCAGGGTTAAGAAACCTAGTGAGAAGGATTACCTGAGGCAATTTAAACTGCTCCTTCACTTAGCATCAGATTCAGCCCAATTTTATACCAGCAAGTTATTGGGTATCTGTTCTTTCAGGCTTTTTCTTTGGAAGTGGAATGATGTAAGCCCAGTGCCATGGCTGGGAGTGGTGAGCAAAACCCACCTGAAAAAAAGATCTCCAGCATAAAGACCAATGTTCTGAGCCACCACCACCGAGGCCAAGATTACAGGAGGATGCAGGGGAGGACAAACACAGATTTATGTCAATAAAGAACAATTTGGATTCAAACAAAAAGCAGTGTGCATTCCTCTATACTGTCATCCAGACCACTCATCTTAAATGGCCCATCTTCTCCAGAAGACAGGAGTGGTACACTACTGTGGGCCACTCTGCTCAGGATTTTTACATTTTCATTGACCAAGTCTGTGTATCTCCAATGAAAGTGTGCAATGTGGTCAACAGTCTTCTGCCAAAAAATGCACTCTCATCTAGCCAACTAAATTAATTTCATGCCTGCTACTGAACCCTACTCAGACACTTTAATGTTCTATGTCTTTTCTGACTTGGAGGCAGATCTGAACAAACAAAAGAAAAAGACTCATGTCATAAATAATGAACCACCTGAACTGCTAAGTTCGCCATATTTTTGCAAATTTACATTTTTTGGAGACATTGGAGTTGTTTAAATAACCTTTGCTATATGAAGGGCTCTCTCTGAGCCATCCATGCCATACAAGGCCCTCCACACTGAAAGTCAACTCCTTGACCTTTTATTCTCAGGCTGGAGAATGAGACATGCCATGCACTCATACAATCTGCCCCTGGGCACCGTTCTGGGTAAGTTACTTGGACAGCACCTCTTACCAGCTGATTCACAAAGTGGAATCTGCTTAAGCTTTTGAAAAGAAAGGTTCATTAATATTCCTAGCCAGAGGCTAGTGTGTTACAGCTCAGTGAGAGAAAGGGTCAAGGAAAGGGGGAAAAAAAAAAAGTAAAAAGAAGGGAAAATATTCGAAGGCCTTATAGAACAAGTCAGTCCCCCAAGACAAATGGTGCCTTTGTTGGTGGAAGAAGAACAGGCCATTCTGCTCTAGGAAGAACTATGCAAATAGACTAGAAAGAAGGTTTTCTCTATTCTATTTCTATCAATAACCCAAGAGTACTAGAGAGACTGAGACAGCCCCTTCCCCAAGGATACTTGAACAATTTAATGGAACTGAACGAAAGGACTGGGGACTTCCACAGAGCATCCTCCTTTAGTCAACAAAGCAATTGCAAAAGCTCTACACTCAACGCAAAACTTTCTAGGAGCACATTCCCTTTCCTCCCCACCCCATGTGCTCTCTTCCCTCAATTTGCCATCTCCTGTTCCTCTCCTCATGCTCCATCCCTTTAATTATGCTTCTCCTCAACTACAGAAATTTCCATCTCACTACAGTAAAATGCAGGGATTTTGCTAGTACAGGGAATCAATAAGAAGGTTGCGACAGAACATGTGTTTTTATCTGAAAACAGGAATTGCCTGCCATTCTCCTCCCCCACTTCAAGAAAAAGGAAAAAAAAAATAGAAGAGAGGCGGTTATGTTATAGTTACTCATTTTCTTTTGATCTAAGTGATATATCGCTTTTCCTATTAGGATTTCATTTGCTTTAGCATGAAGAGATCAGCAAGTAAGTTCTGTTTTAATTAGACAGGTACTAAAGAGTTTGATAGTAATTTGAATACTGACAAGCTGGAGTGCTCACTGGTCCATGAACAGAAAAGACATTATAGGTTCAACCTGCTTGAAAAGAAAAACTCCCTTAAATATTTTACAGGCAAGAAAAAACCAGAAAAGAAGGTTATGCCAAATGGAGAGATGAAACATAGGCAATAGGATGTCGAGGCTGACCTGTGAGTCACCTGCAAAACTTGTTATCTCCCTGTCTGTAGTTTCTGCTCCTTAGCAGGAGGCCTGGTTTAGCAACATTTACTGCAGGTAGGGTATAGATTTGGAACAAAGAGCCCAGAAGGCCATTTCTCATAAATAAGATTTTGGAGCATCACTGTACATGCCAGTGCCCAAGAAGGGTGACTCATAAGTGTGTCATAAAAAGCAGCTACATGCACAGAAAATGAGAAGCACACAAATGTGGAACTTGTGCGGGTAGGCTTGCTGCTCCTTCCCACAGGGTAGCGTTTGTGTTCTTCCTTTGGACTGTCCATAGTTATTGCTTCCTCCTGTTCCACACAATTTTCCCAATGGAGCTTTCTTCCAGGAACACATTTATGACAGCAGGTTCCCTCACGAACTCTTTTGCCTCACCCAGCATGTGTTCCAGCTTACCAATGATTAATTCCTTAAAATGAAGGCTACCTAGGAGCCTTTTCTGGATTGCAGGAAATTCATCTCTTCACTCATCTTCTGTTGCTGCTACAGGAGCAACTTCTTTTCTCCTCCGCCTTTCTTCAGGCATATCATCCTTCCAGGAGCAGTACTGCCAGCCCAGCAAGTGAAGGCTCTCTATTACTGCTCTTCAAAAACTAAACCAAAAAGGAGCCCTCTGATATCCTTACTGAGCCAAACAAACATAGATATAGGTATAAACACATACGTATACTGACCTGACTTTCATCTACAAGGCAGCTGGTATCTCCAGCTTCTGAACACATGAACATGAGCCACTATATATAGTATTAACTCAGTTATGCCAGTCTGCATTGCACTCACTAAAACCTGACCTGGAAGAGACTCTGAATCATTATATATGTCTCCCATGCAGTACCAGCTATTAGCTTTCCTGTCATTATTTGCAACAGCAGAGATTTTCCCATGTGACTCAAGCAATGAGATGGGCAATATTAAAGATGCAATATCAATAAAAAAGGAAAGCAAAGCTGCAGTGAAAGTACTAAAGCAATATGAAACATTGGGTTAATGAAAGGTCTCCTCAAAAAATGCTTAATAGCCCTGATCCTCCTTTAGTGGGCAGAAATAGAGACGTGATTCTAAGAGCCTGGTATGATACCCAGATTCACAAACTCCCCTTTTGCATAAAGAATGACACAACTGCTATCTTTAGGAGTGAGAGCTGGAATTTCAATGGTGCCAGAGCCTTTTAATTTCTTTGGGTTACTAACATTTAACTCGTGCAAATTTCTTTGGAAGTTCCATTAAAATATTCAAAACTGGGACTTGTTTGAAGATACTACGCAGCATTTGTGAGAGGCAGAGTTGCCTCGTAGATGGAAGAGGATTGCAGAGCAATCACCATTATTCATTTCCATTCAGGACTCTTGCCCAAATTGCTGTGCAACCATAGGCAATACACTATTTCCTCAGTTCATACATATATAAAATAAATAACATTATTTCCTATTCCCTGAGAATTACATTGTAAAGCTTATTTAGTTACAATAGGTATGGTTGTGTGTTTTCCCTACAATCACCTGGAGTTAAGACAATCACTCAGATGGAGACCTGCATCATGTAATGCTGCTCTAAACTGTACAGCCGGTGTAATAATGATTTCTGAATAATTAAAGGAATAGCTTGCAAAACCTTAAATTTCCTACACTTTGGATTTAGGTGGAAACTAAAAATAAATTATTGTTGACACAGCTACTTCTCTCTCTCTCTCTCTCTCTCTCTCTCTCCTAGTTTATGACTTTACTAAAGTTTTCATGTCCCTTTCTTCATTTTTTTATTGAAATGCACTTTGCTTTGAAATTAGCTTTTCTTTGCTATTTAGAACTTATGGCCAGACAATATTTTTTTTAGGGTTTACCACTTCTGCTACTTTTCCCTAAGCTTTCTCTCCAGGCTCACCTGCCCTGTGAAATACCCTTGAGGAGCTGAAAGTCTCTTTCAGTCTCTCTCACTGCGTTTCTCTGCTAGCACCACTTGTCTTACAGTGACTGGAATGAAATTGTCAAATAGCAAAGCACAGGTAGACAGTATTATTACTCATACTTTTTGTTTTACATCACTGATTTTGGTGATTTAGAGCCCTCTGCTATCCAACAGTTCATCTGCTATCCAACACTCTCTCTGATTTTATTCAAGTTTGGAATTGGATGGCAAATATAAACATTCAGACAACACTTGCAATGAAAGCGACTGCAGGAGCTATTCCCACTGTTTGCAATTTATTCCAAAGACGATAACTCATCTCCATCAGGCTTTCAAAAGTGAGTTGAAATTCAGTGGAGTGTAGATTCTTAAGTGCCTGGATCACTTTTGAAAGCAGAATTTAGGAAGATTTTTTAAAAATATTACCCTTTTTAGGTTTGGGATCCTCATTTCCCTGTCTTTGCTCATGGTCAAAGCATGAGTCAGACCTGTGGTCAGTATTGCAGAGCAAATAGCATCAACACTCCTCAACGTTATTTTCCACTCTACAATATTGAGATATATAAAAGTCAAACTTCCAAACTGAACTTTTAGCTACAGATCTGTCAGACCCAAAGGCTTCTTTATCGAAATAAAATATTATTGTTAGTCCCTGCATCTGTGTATCTTAAAACAATGCACCCTTGATTTATCAATGTTTCACGATGATGACTGTTGCTTTACCTGTGTGAACTAGCATATCCAGCCTCAAATGAGTCAATCCAAATATTTCCTAAAACTTAACATTCAAAAAAATTAGGCATGACTGAGATCCTATCTCTGTGAAGCTTCTACCTAATATGGTGGTTCCCAGCCTTTGCCAGGGAATATGATGGTTTCTCATGCTCTTCCTGTATCATTCCCTGTGTTTATGTTTTCTGTAAGAGACCCAAGGATGGAGTTCCCACAACCTCTCCTGCATTGTCCCTCTGCTTTTGTGTTGTTGCATATCATTGTCATGTACCCCTCAGTCCTTGCTTTTATATCTCAGAAGGAAATTGATTTACTTTTCCTTCATGAGTCACATTTCCTGGACCTCTGATCACTATCACTGTTCTCCTTTGTATTTTCTCCAGCCAGTCCACATCTTTCTGCACTACACAAAAGCAAATACAGCCTTAAAGCTGAGGTCTTACAGATACTAAAAAAATCAGAAAAATTTCATGGGTCATGCAAGTTATACTGCTGTTGATCCTTTCCAAAATGATATTTGCCTTTTTCACAAGAGCATGACATTCTTGACTTACATTTGGCTTATGCTCTACTGTCTCTCTCAGGTCCTGATACACAGAGCTTCTATCAAAGGCTTTCCCCCCCAACTTGAAATTCTGGTCGTATGAGCCTGAGTGTGACACTTGTATCTTTTCCTATCAAATTTCATTTAATTTCTTCTAAACTCTGAATCTATTTTAATGAGGGGTACTTTTACTCTAATCTAGGTCTTCTGTGTGTTCTCAGTCTCTTGTAGCACCATGTCACATGGGAATTCAATAAGAATTTAATAAGGAGTAAGAATGCTCTCTTTTGTCACCCAAACTGCAGCTGAAATATTGAATAGCTCTGAACACAGGACAGGCTCCTGCAGAACACCTTAAATCCACCTTTTTATTTTGACAGTAAACCCCTGATAATTCTCTACATTCGGTTTCCTAACTGGTTTTGGGCCCCATCTACAGTAATTTCACAGTAAAATTTTACTGTGGTTAACTATAGGTTACTTATCAAAATGTCACAAGACACTGTCAAAAGCCTAAGGAAAGTGAAAATATGTCATCTGCTGCTTTTCCTTTATCCACAGGATATGATAGCCTCTCACAAAAGGAAGTTAGATTGGTTTGACATGATTTTTCTCTTGACAAATCCATTTGGTGGCTATTCATCTTGTTAACTTCTCTGTGCTTACAAAGAATTTTATTGGTTACTTCTCCCAGAATTTTTCTGTGACTTAAAGACAACAGGGCTAAAATACCCCAGTTCCTTTTACTGAGACTTTTTTGTCTCAAAAACAAGCCAGTGACAGCTCTTAGAGGGCTTCATCCATCTCGAGCAGAAGTTCATCAAGACCACTGACTTTAAAACATTTAGGTATTTTCAGTCATGTTTTAGAAATGACAGAGACATTAAGAGTGTATTTCACTTTGAATTATTGATCATCAAATTATGGTTTTTGCATGGAAGTATTTCTAAGTATTTCTAAGTACTTCTGACCCAAAGTGTCATTCTGGATCAGGCTGTAAGCCTTAACCCAAAGGGTGGCAAGTACTCACAAGATCTATCGTAATTAAGCCTGTTTAATTGACCCTGTTACAGCTCACTTTCTCAGCTCTCTTGTGACTTGAGAGATTATATTTTCCTATTTAATGTCTCTGAAAAACATGTGAGTGGTATTTGTGGTGGTAGGTCATCTCTCTCTTGACTGTGTGAAGACAACAGCCTAGTGTACTTGCACTGAGTTAATATTTTACTGCTTCCAAAGAAAAAAATTAGAAACAAATAAACAAACAACAACTCCTTTTGTTTGCTGTCCTTCTTTTCAAATATCAGATAAATCACAAGATGCTTGAAGTTAATAATAACAGGGCCAACAAATACAGACTAATGCCAGCAAACCAGTCATATGCCTCTTGCTTTTGCATGGCCTGATCATGTGTTGCCTCCTGCAGCTAGAGAGGGTGCAGTTTTATAGGTGCTTCAGATCTTTCTTTGACTGGTTATCAAAGCTTTTCTGCCCTAAAATTTGTGACCATTACCAGGACATATATGCTGGTAGCAGTTACTAACTCTGCTCACATGGGAAAAGCCTAGAGGCATTTTTCTACAGTTGTTTTATTTTCCAGCTCTACTTTAATTTGGAATTTAATTGATAATTGAATGGTCAATTAATGGATTAATTTTTGTTCTCTTAAACTCACTGACTTCAGCCAAACAACAAAAGGATAATTTCTTCCTGCAGTTGTCTTTTCACCCACTACCATTAAGCAAATTTTTGCAAACTTTCTTCAAAACTTGCCTCACCAGAACACAAAATCATTGAACTGTGATGTTGTCCAGCAAACCTGGTTTGCCACCTGCAAGTGAGATGGGCACTCTGCTTAACTGAGACAGTTCTTCACCTTTCCAAGAAAAGTACATGTTCCACCACAGGGTGGTCACTGCCCATCTGCCTATTCAAACTAATTAGTAAGATTATTTAAGGTCCCAACACCCACCAAACCGAAAGTAACTGCTAACCCTGGCAAATCTCAAAAGAAGAAATGCCTACAGACAGGATATGTGATCCTCCACTGCTGAATGGCTTGGGCTGTTTATCTTCCCATACAAAATACTGTTAAGAGCAGCTGTACACTGGTTGTGCCTTGAATTAACATAAAATCTCCCTATCAGATTCCTAATGACCTCTCGCTGTATCTTCCCAGCTGAGGACACAGCCAATAAATATTTCTGCATTTCTATCTCTCTTTCACACATAGGACAAAATTGAAAGTGGTTGCTGCCTGGTAAAATATGCTCAGATGTTGAGAAGAGCAAGTCCTTCTGGAATACCAGCACCAGGGAAGCTGGAAGTCAAACTCCTCATTACTCTAATCCCTAAAGCTTTCTTGGAAATACGATTCTCGATTTTCCATCTTCCCCTGGTTTTGATTCTTTCAAATATTTGGATGAACCACTTATTTTAGAATCAGAAATGACACCCCATTTGCCTTCTGCCTTTCCCTGGATCAGCATAATTTTCTTTTTACTTTAAAAAAGCCAAAGCATTCTCAAGTTGCAGCTCTTGACAGGCAGCAATGCTGCATCTCTATCCCTGCATGTGCACGCAGCAAGAGCAGCAGCCGCTGCCACTGGTGCCCAGACCTCCTCCCCTCAGACTGACAACCTGTCTTAATGTTGAAAACCTACAGTTCAAGGTAGCACTTGAGACCAAACATGCCATTTTTCTTGTCAAAATGAAAGCTGTAAATTTTAAACCTAATGCTTAATGTATCCAGATATTGAACAGAGGGACTTTTATCCTCAGCTTAATGGTCTGTCTAAAATCATCAAAAAAGATTACTTAAAAATTCAAGGTCCTCAGAGGTCCCATAAAAATTGTGTGAAACATTTTTTTTCAGAGCTTTCGGAGATGCTAGGGGATCCTTTCATATTTTTTTATTTCCCTTTTCTTTTTTTTCCAAATGCAAGGGGAAAATATTGTACAGAAAGATTTCTATCTCTTTTTTTCCTGAGCTTGAAAGGCTTACAGACAAATCTGACTACATTCAGGGGAACCAGAGCTTCAGCTGGAGAAAATTATCCCAGCTCCACTAGTTTGCAAGAAACAAGAACAATTTACACCAGCAGCCGATTACACCCTGGCTGCTTCTTTCAAAAGCTGTACACTGAAATGAGATCTAATATTTCTAAGTACTCCTCAGAGACACGGATTCTAGAAATCATGTCTCACTCAACCTGTCTGCTTTGTGGGGTTTGTTTATTTTGCTAATGTCGGTGAGATGTTTAAGGATTTGAAGGTTCTGTTTGTTTAGTTTTCAGATGTTAAATGGGGACAATCAGCTGTATTTTCTTACAGGGATTTTAGAGAAGGTTTGCACAATTCTACCCTCAGTTGCAAACCCGAGTGGAGAGGAATTACTGGCAAAGCATTCAGTGTTAGTGCAAACTCCCCCCCTTTCCCCAAAACAGCAAAATATCTCCTTTTCCCTGGCATTGCAGCACCTTCCAGTGCCCAGAGGTATCTGTCCTGGGCCAGAAGCAGGATTCTCACCAGGAAAATGCAAGCAACATTTTAACAAAATACCGATCAGCTTTCAGTTTTAATACACACTTTCCAAAACCTCCTGTACACTAAAAATTTACATAAATGCATACTGACAAATCTTTCCCCCTCAGTGCTGTAGCTTTGCACAACTAAAATCTAAACATACTTCAAATCCATACAACTAAAAGCTTTCTAAGTGTGTTAACATCTGTCCATGCCTACAAGTCACACTGTATTCAAACATTTGTGTTGGTCTGTAACTTGCAATAAAAAGAATTAATAAAATAACAAGTGTACACAGATTATAGGCTGCATTTTGAAATGTTAGTAAACACAGTGTTTATATGTCAGACCATAATGTTTCCAGACAAGCTGTCGGTAGCAGCCAGCTTCACAAAAACTTTCTCATTGTTTCTTTATTTCTGTTCCCAACTTTTACACTTTCTTTAGAAAATAGAGTACACATTACTCACATTGTGGCAGCCCCTTGGTCAAAATACATTCAGATTTAAGGCTGATGTACCATATCTGGAAATTACTGTTCCACAAATAAGTAGAACCCAGAAAATTCCTTGTTCAGTTATGCTTTTGCAAAAAGCAAAAATATCAGGCAAGAACTTTGCTTCTTCTGATTTTACACATATGAACTGAAATCTTGCTAAGATTTTAGAAAACAGGGATATGTAAATACCAAAGTTTAAGGGTCTAATTTCTTTATTCAAGCATAGCAGTTGTGCATACATGCAGCTTCAGTGAACTGACAAAACATACTTAGCTGCCTCTGTTCAGCTGCTGTAAAACCACATTTTTCTCCCAAAAGCTGAGCTAAATCAATTTATATAATCTGTAGATCTGTCCCTGCCTCTACAAAATGGTGCTGCAAACTTTACTAAGCTTACTTGTAAGATTTCTAGCACCTCCACTTTCTGTTTTTTGTTAACAGTATCATATAAGCAACCTGATTTTTTTTTTAAACCAGTCTTTCAGTCCTTCCATGTCTAAACTCCTTCAACACTTTGCTACCTGTTTAAATTGCTAAAGGGATTTGATCTCACTTCAGCTCTAGAAAAAGGGCAAAGGTTTGGATAATGTGTTTGTTTGCAATTTGTTGGTTTGGGTTATTTTTCCTCTCAAAGGTAATTACATGTGGTTGTCAGGTTTAACAAAGGACACTAGATGAGAAAAAGTAAATTTTCCACAGCTTTAGCTCTACAGATAATGCTATCAAAAATATATAAATTTGAGTTTTAAATTAATTGCAACTATTATAACCATTTTGTAAGTTTTTCAAGGAAACATAAGAGTTAGTAGTAAGTTTTTAGAAAGGAAAATTAGCTTGTCTTTACAATAACTGTTTCCAGAGGGTGTGAAATATATTTTCATAGAGCCTGATCTCCTATGCCGGGAAATGAAATTATTTCAGGGGGAGGCAAATGTGCTTCTCAGAAATCCTGTGGCAGCCCCAGCCGTGTATTATTAAAGAGGAAGCACCAGGCAAAGAACAGTGTCAAATTGATCCTGTATTACCTGCGCCTGTTCCTCTCTGTTCAGTGGAATATTTTTTTAAAAACAACTCTAATAAATGCATTCAATAATTGCTTGAATTTCTGCTGTGCATTCTGTCATAAATGGTTTATGGACAACCATCAATTCATTCTGCTCATCACTCTAACAAGTTCAATGTACTATTCGGAGCAAAGGATGACTCTTTATTTAACGGCTTTTGGCAGGAAAATTTCTTGTGTGCCACAACTTTACAAAGAACGTTAAAATCAATGACAATTTATAAAACCAAAAACATGGAATTGTGCTTTGGATTCCCATAATTCATCAGAATAAAGCTGTCAGATACCTTTTATTATAAATTAATAGCATGTTGTCTAGCAGCTTGGCAGCAGCAGCCGTTTTGCCAGGTTAGCAGTGACATCTTGTGGTATTTTTACCCATTGCTACTGGTTTCAGCTTTCCTATAAATGTTATCTCTTCATAGCACAGAAAGTGTGTATAGGAAAGAAATGTATCATATTGTGCAGACATCAGCATCAATAAGGTTTTGTAATAAGAAAAAAGAGTTTTATCTTGGCAAGTATACTATTATTAGTGTAATCATGAAATTTAGAATAGAAGAAAACATTTTTATATACTCCTTTCGCCAGTCATGTTAGATATTTATTAGTCTGATGTTACAGTTACTAATTTCCTAATGCACGCTTTTGGTATGTTTATAATCGACATTTATTTAGTGTGAATATGGGCTTTTATGTTATGTTGGTTTGAGAAATTCCTGTTTTAAAGGTCTGAGATCTAGCCTTCCTAAACTCTTCCATTTTAAAAACTCTTCCATATTCTTTTTAAAGTATTCTTTTACCTTTTACAGATGCCTCCCCAAAAACCATACCTCTTAAATTTCTTCTTTCAGGATCCACTAAAATTATGTACAGAGGAGTAAAAAAGCATTATTGGATACTGCAGGATGGAATGTGTCTTTTGTTTCCATATTCTGCAAGGCAGTTACTCTTGCTTTTGTGTTAATAAAAATGAAGAAACGGTCTTTTATAAACTCCTGTTTTCCAATTATTTTTCCTCTCTATTTCCTGTAACTACAAAATGAGATATGGAAGTTTTAAAGAAACTATATCTGTTTCCAGGAGCTTCATTGGCTTAGAGAGGTCTTGATGATAAAAATAATACATGAAAAGATAATGTGTACAAGTGTTCTTTCTGCTGTATAATGTCGTGGGATATAGAGACGATAATTTCCCAGCCATAAGGGTGAATGGTAACAGATGCACACAGAGGAGTAGTCTTTACATACCCACACATTTATTTTCCTATGTATTCTGATCTTATTATATTCCTAAGAAGAAAAGTCTGTGTTTATTTCTCCACTGAGAAAAAGAATGGTTTATGCAGCAATTCTTAGACTAACAGGCTCATCCATGGCAGGCACAGCACAGCTGGGCACCGGCTCGGGGAGGCATTGAGGAGTGAGAGCCAAGGGTGGACGTGCCCGGGTGCCCAAGGAGATCTGATGCAAACCGCCACTTGCAACCTGCTGTCAACAGCAGCTGCCTCCCATCACGAGTTATCTTCAAAGTCATCTTTCCTTCCTTTCCCTGGAAGCAACCTCTAGCTGCCAGAAGGGTGTGCTATAAATGGGTTGGGGAGGTGCTCATTCCTTTAAGGATGTGAATCCTGCAATTAAAAAGCACTGGAGAGTCTGGGTTAGTGACAGGCAGCTGCTGCCCACTCACAGTACTCCTACTTCTGCCTCTCCAGTTACTTGTGCTGTTCCCAGTTTTGTGGATATTTAACAGCTTAGTTTAGCTCCTCAAAAACTCCTTCCAGAGAGGCAAAATTTTGATTGCCAAGCAATGATGTGGGCAACAGGGAGATGAGCCCCAGGTCAGCCTGGAATTGCATGGTGGAACAGAACAAGTATTTCCACAAACCATTGCCACATTCGTGGGAACATCTTCCCACTCCTCTTGTGAGCTGCTGCTCTTAGCCTCCCAGCCCACTTTTAGAAATACCTGAAGCTTCACTGACATGACAAGGTATTGTGTTAGATGAGCTGCTTCCCTTGCTATCAGTCCATAACTAGAAAGTCTGATTCAAAACCACCTGGGATAAGGAGTAAACATCCTGCCTAACTAAACAGCCACCTAAAGATAGGCATCTAGTCTGAATTACCTCTCCAAGATTCCTCTGTTGTCAATAGGAATGGATGCACATCTCCAAAAGCAGATTTATCTCACCTTTCTGAGATAAGGCACTATCTGGAGGTGCTTATCTCTTTCCATTAACTACAGAGAGAATTCAGATGACTCCTTCCCTTGGATTCAAGAAAGCTGAAATTAAGTAAATCTTACCCATATATACGGAGGTGTGTGGAAACTAAAAGGTAAAAAGAGTGGGGTTTCCAAGGGGCCTGAAATCAGGCAGCTGCCTAACAGTCGCTTGACTGTCAGTCCCCAAATTTACATTTAAATTCCAGCACAACATTTTTCGACAGACTTACAATGACCTCTAAAAATATTAACATTTTAATAATCAAAAATACACCATCAAAGATTAAAATATAATACATATTCCAGTTTAGAAACATATCCCAGTATTCTTAGCAGGAATTTATACAAGGTAAGAGCTTTTAATATTTAAATCTCAGAGGACTTCAAAATATTGCCTGTTCCTGCAATTTTATAGCAAATGTTCACAGGTTCATTGTGAACGCCAGGTCTTTTAGCAGTCAACAATGCAAAGATTTTTGGGAGGGAATAGGGAAGAAAAAAATAAAACAATTGCTCCTCCCCCTCCACTACGAGAATTTTAAACAGGGAGACTCTAAATCTACTATGAATGCCAATGTTTCAGGTTCAAAGGGCAAGAAAGGAAAACTCCATGCTCTATATTTTAAAGGATCTCATCACTTGTAATGCAGTGGTTTTACACCAACACAGCTGATTTATGATTTTTCTCATACAGCATTCAAAAAATAGTCATAGAGGTCCCAGCAATTCCTTACCTGGCAAAGGTAAGGATTATAATTTCTGAAATGGATTAAGAATTCTAGTGCACCACTCATGGTTATATTCTCTCAAAAAGCAATTATCTGCTCTAACTTCCAACCACTCACACAGTGCTGAAAGTTATTGCCAAGAATGACAACTCTTCTTTGCCATGTTTTCATGAATTATTTTTGCAATTGGCTGACAACTTTAGCCCATACCAGTCATAAGAACTTTTGTTCTCTCTGCTCACTTTGTTGATTCTTCTTAATTCATCATGTTTGTCACTTAAGCACCAGCATCTAAAGGCTGTATTTAGCCTGATGCCCAAGTCACCAGGTCACTCCCTGGATGTCCGTGAAAACCTCTGCCCTCTGGCCTGGCAGGGTTGAGGAGTAATCATTTGTGTTCAGAAAGCCTTTGCTGGCTTTCTGAGTGAAAGTACAGGCTGATACGGGTGCTTGCAGTTTTGTGAGAGCCCTAATAATACACAATTAAAATCATAAATATAATATAGATTTAAATGAGATTGAATGGCAATAACTTGCCACAAAGAGGTCACAACACTGTGTCCTCAGTGTGCACGTAAGTCTGAGAAGGGCTGTCACAGCATATTTTAGCAATTGATTCAGCAGATGTGATGAAAGACATTCCCTACATATCCCTGTTTTAGCCAGGACATGTACCATGCAAGGGACCATCACTGCTGGAGGAGAGAGGGCCTCTGCTGTAGCCATCCCTACAAATCAAAGCTCTTCAACAGGATTCAAGGGGCCAAATTCAGCAGCAGTTGGTAAAGTAGAATATGCCAGGTCCCCTTTTGAGCTGTTTATAACCTCTGACTGATATGCAAATTAAGAGCAGGGCCTCTGCAGTGGCAGAATTGATGACACGGTGGGAGGGGAGCTAGAAGAGACTACACTGCAACAGCACCTTCACTGTCAGTCTTGCCCTGTTCAGCTACACACACTCATCTCTTCTGGCCCACCACAATACTGTGGAGGCTTCTCTCTTTTAAACCACTTTCAGGATCCATGCATCAGTTCTAACTGGTCACTTGAGTTTGATAGATCAGCTGTGTTATAAATGTAGGAAATGGCATGAAGGGACTCCTGTGGTCAGCTGGAGCACAGCTGCAGGACCTGTTCTGTATTCATTGCTGTAGCTCATGCTACCTTTGTCTTAGTTTTCAGCCTAGAATGATCTGGCTGTTTCCAAATCCTAATTTCAGTCTGGGAGACATACTTATCCTGGAAAGCTTTTAATAGCTTATTTTCTCTGGCCCTGTCAATGATGTGTGTGTAGCCTCACAACTCGTCTCTGCTTCACCACAACTGGAGGCATCTCTGAGTCACATCAACAAGTCTTACATGGGGTAGACCACATGGTTGGGTTGGTGTGGCAAAACACCCAGACAGCAAAGCAAGAAAATACCTTGTTATTCTGCAGAGTGTATTGCCATGAGTGTTACAGTGACACAGATATTAAAACCAGAATGAGCAAACAAAGTCTTGTGGTTTCTGCATCCATCACTCACAAGCAAGCAAGAAGAAATGTAGTCTGTAATGGGCAGGACTGTCCAACAATTGTCCCTTTAGGAGTTTCTGCAAATTCCACTGAAATTCTTAAATTCCTACCCTGACATGGTCCAATCCAGTGATGAAGGGACTACTGTGCAGGACTGAGCATAAAGGTTTCTTCATTCCTAAATATGCATCTAAAAGCTTAATAAAGCATGTTCCAAATATCTGCTCTCTTCAAAAAGTCAATACAGAAATACTGCAAATCTTGGTTCCTTATGAGATTGAGATTTTCTGTACTTCTTGTTCAAGCAGGACTAGAATTACTCTATCACAAAAATAGCTTTATTGTGATAAAGAACAAACTAAAGAGCTTACTAGGTATCACATGCATACACATTGCAGAGCTCCAATTCCTTCAGTGCCTTATTTTTGAAAAGTCTTGGAAGTGGATGTCTCTAATTTTCTGAAAGCCGACAAGATAACTGAAAAGAACTGCTTGAAATCAAATGGACAGTTTGCTACCACCAGTGGAGAGTTTGCTGCCAGTAGTTAATGCAAGACTTAGGCAGTGACAAACTCTGGAAAGCAAATCAATTGTTGAAATTCAGGCAAACTAAGCAGAAAAAAAAAAAGTAAAGCCTGTTCCCTAAAACCTGGTTTGCATCCACTTTTGCTTCCAAGTCCCTGTGTATTAAGCAGGTTATAAAAGCATGCTGAGAAGCTGTTTGAATCCCTCAAATGAGGAGTGCCAAAAGCTTTCTCCAAGCTCAGATCTAGAGCTAGTTAGAAAACAGGAAATGTTTTACATAACATTTTTGCAAGCCAGGGAGCTGAACATTAAGCATTATTAAGACAAACATGAAACAAGGGAGTTTTACCTATAAAACAAACAAATTATATGGACAGGACTCTACCTTTAGAGTCAGGCCAAGAAAAAAAAGCTCACTACTGACTACACCTAGTTTCAGCTAAAATAATTTTTTTAATCTACTCTAGTCCTATCCCTTGATAATGCTTTTTTTTTTCCCCCTGGGTTTCCAAGTAGTCAGAATGTACAAGATTTGTTCTCTATTGTCACTTAAAGAAAGCTGAAAGGGCAAAAAGCCAGGGCTTGCAAACCTCCCCCATGGGGATTTCTTTGCTGGTTGCTTCTGAGCAGCAGCTCTGCCATCTTTATGGACTCTCCAGTTTTCCCAATTTCCTAATATAATTTTACATTACAAATATGTTACAGAGGGAATAATGACATTGGTAACATACAAAAAAGTTTATTAAACTAAATACAGCATATGGTGCTCATTTTCTGGCAACCAGTCACACTAAGGATAGGGAGAAATTCTAGCCCCAAAACTGTCTTGTCAGCAAGCACAATGACAAGGGAATACTGCAAATGCCTCGTTGGAAACAACAACTTCACTTAGTTCACAGCAGCCTTATAACTGTTTCAGAGCTATTCTGCCAAACACATGGAAGAAAAGCGGTGTTTGATGTGAAAGCAAAAATGGACCAACTTCAGCAAATAAAGTTAGAAATCAGATGAGCCAATGAGATGTATCCAATCAGATTTTTGACCTTGTAATTTAGAGGCCTCTTTGCACAACTGACACAGAAATGCTCTGAGATGCATCCTGAGTTATTTGAAAGAACAGAAAAACAAAACTCTCTGCAGAGAAATATTAGCAATCCAATCTTAAAAATAGCTTTTGTTTTGTATTGGAATCCTTTAGCTGAAGTCGGAAGGTGCAACGTGCAAAACAAAAAGTGATTAGAGAAAAAATGCTAACAGCTAAAATTAATCACCGAATGGGCTGGGCTTAACTGTACAGGAAAAGGTCTGAGTACTGATTATGTAAGTAAGTGCTGAGTAAATTAAAAAAACAAGTCTCCAAATAATCTAGGTTTAAAATTATTTTAAAAAGCATAGAAAAAAAATGCTTTCATCCTCCAACAATGGAGTTCAGTAAAAATATACATTGGTTTTAAATTTAGGGAAAGTACATAAGAAGGTAAAACTTTTTGAGTGGTGCATGCTGTCTCTACACACTGAGATGTTTGTATAAATAAATACATTAAGCAACCCTTGCGTCTAGCTATTAAGTCCATTCCATTGTAGTGCCAGAGAGGACAAGGGACATTAAGACTACCTCATGCCGTAAGGTTTCTTCTATGGTGGGCAAATTGTTACCAGGGTTTGTGCCTTTTTGTAGCTTTCTGGAGCTGAAAGCGATCCTCCATCCTGCTCCACCTCTGCAGGTCATGGGGATTTGTTCCCAGTTCATCACCTGCCCAGCTGAGTGTCCTGTGAGACTACAAATAGATGTGGTGGGGGCTTAATGGGCTGCTGCTCTGCAAACAACCAACAAATGGGTTTGTGGAACCTTTCCTGGTGTGGTTCCCTTCTGGAAACATTGCCATCCAAACTTGAACATTTCCATTTCTCTGCACTACCTCAGACTTGGGTTTCTGATGCAATGAAGAACAAATGCCATCCTCACAACTATTAGTTTTTTACCCAGATGATTGCACAGCACTGCAAAGAAAGGGAAGGATGAAGGACAGAGAGGAAAAGGAGGGAGGGAGGGAGGGAGGGAGAATATCCAGACTAACCTCAATATCCACCTGCAAAGCTGAGACAGAACTGAATGGCAATACCTGAAGTATGAAGGGTGGAAGACGCTATAGCTGGCAGTAAACACCTGCCACTTTGCCAGTACGGTGCTGGAGACATTTCGCCACCCTACCACAGCTACAGCAATGGGAGCCCACTCCAACCTATATAAACCTCATTTACTTCAATCATGTTTCTTTACCTGACAGTTCTGCCTCAGGAATAAGACAGTTTTTCTTATCAAATTGAAGGAAGTATCTTATCTCCCATAGGAACACACTGATAAGCTTGAATGCCCTAAACTTGCACAAGAGAAAAATATTCAAAGCATACAAACATTACCAAAAGCAATAGCAGGAGTAGTCTTGTAGCATCAAAGATTTATATCTCACTGTGTTGGACCTCAGCCTCTCTCCTTCCGGTTTTCATAAGTGCCAAGATTTTAGCTTTAGTACTTCATTTCTAGATTGTGAGGGAGGATATGTGGAATGCGCTTCTCTCCCCATACAAAAAATACAGAAGAAAGGGTTTTTACTGCTTTCTTCTCCTTTGTCCCATAAATGCAGCATGACATTTGTTGGCCTCTTATTATCAACAGCCCGAATTCCAGAGGCCTTGGGAGCAACTTGAGGAACATTAGCACTGAGAACAGGTCAGAGGGGCTTCCTGGAGCACAGGCTCATGGAGAGCCGGATGTTCTGTGTGAATCTACATTTAGCCTTTTTGTTCGACTTGTGATCTCAAATTCTGGGAGCCAATACATAATAAACCAAAGCAGCTGAAGAAAGCTCTTCCTGGATTATGCCCAAGTGGAGCAGTTGCATGAAGGATTTCAGCAGCTTCCAAGGAAGAAATTCAAAGACATCAAAGCATGTGACAACTCTGGCAAACTGCTACAGTCTCCTTGGTGGAAAATTATGTTGAATATGAATGGTTGGAAAAAGTGTCTCTTTCTCTTACCTACAGAAGACAATACAATTTTTACCAGTGAATTTAATCACACAATTCCCTTATAGAAGCCAGAACTTCCATTTAAAATATCTTAATTTACCCCCTTTCTCGTAAAAAAAACCCCAAAACACTAATAATGTATGTTTATAAAACAATATCAAGAATCTTTGTAAAAATATAGTGCAAATGAGCGTAAACAGGCACAGCTCCACTGTAGTCAAGGTTACTAAACTGATGTGGAAATGCTCATTGGATAGAAAGCAAAAATATTTACAGAAGCACACCCTGGAAACTCTACAGACAAACAGGATCAAATTCTTTTCAGCTACACAGCTGGACAACAGATAAAATTCACTGACAGCAATGCAAGGACAGATTCGCAGTGAAGTAACAAAGAATTTGGCTCGTGTATTTTTTTGGCTATCATTAAGAAAACAAATTCTTTGGCTAGGCAATAAAAACAAGAGAATCTTTAAATAGGCTTCATACAAAGGAAGTTTGTAGCATCATTGAATCAAGGAAGCCAGATCTTCTGCAGATACAAATTAAAAGTCGCTTCACTGGAAAACATGTAGCTCTGCTAATTTATAGCAGTTGAAGGTCTGAATAGCCATCTCAGCAATGTTCTTGGGGAGGAAACAGAGAGAGGATTTATAAAGGAACTTTCATCTTCACAGTGTTTTAATAACTAATTTCTTCTGTTGCTTTTTCCAGCCTAGAAATGAAACTCAAGATAATTTTAGTATGAGAGGTAATATAAAAGTGGATCTTTTTTGAAGGCTTTCAGGGGCAGTAGTGGAAAGATGTCCACAAAAGATCACCCACACAGGGTAAATACAGTTCTTATATGGTTAGCAAATTAGTATAATTGACAAAAAAGCGCCAATTAGGAGGGCAAGTGGTGATGCATTTCCCCCCCAAGTCAAGCCCCTTCTCTGGAGTCTCCCCTTTGGTATTGGTTGTACTTTGTCCATGAGAATGTATCTTGAAGAGTTGTTCTCAACCTTGGTAGCCAGGAAGAACCAAGATAGCATAGGTGCCTTGTACCTCCCAGTGCTTGGAATTCTGGAATTTTTGTCTTTCTGCTTAGGGAAAGGGCATGGAAAATTACTGGGAAAATTAGCCACTAATTCAATAGGTTACAGAGCAACAAATACATGTGTGAACAATACAGAGAACAGAATGAAGAAAAAAAGGCAAAAACCGAAACAGCAACACTTCTCCCAATATCCATAAGGTAATCAAACCCCTGAATGCATTTCCAGTGGTATCTTAGCTTCAATATGACAAGAAGTTGATACCAGCCCTGACAAAAATTAAAATATATAAGTGTATGTATGAATGCACATGGATTCCTCCCTATTCATCAGGAACAGTATTTCCTGGAATACATGTCTATTATCTGTTCTCCACTGAAACTACCTACTCTTTCCTAGAGTTCTGTCTTCTCTGGCAAAAATCATAGAATTGCAGAATGGCTTGGGTTGGAAAGGACCTTAAAGATTATCCAGTTTCAACCCCCCTACCATGGGTAGGGATGCCTTCCAATAGACCAGGCTGCTCAGAGCCCCATCCTGGCCTTGAACTGCCAGGGATGGGGCATCCACAGCTTCTCTGGGCACTCTGTGCCAGGGCCTCCCCACTCATACAGTGAAGGATTGCTTCTGTATATCTAACCTAAATTTTTCCTCTTTCAGTTTGAAGCCATTACTCCTTGTTCTGTCACTACAGTTTCTGATGAAGAATCCCTCTATGGCTTCCTTGTTGGCCCCCTTCAGATACTGGAAGGAAAGGAGTGTTTTTTGTTGGGAGAGAACCCTTGACTCCCTCATAAAATACTTTATCTGTACTGACTTTAAGAAGAACTTTTATCTCTTAATACAGATTTAATTTCTAGGATATGGATCCAAAAATTGCAGGGAGGGAAAAAAATAAACAGGATTATTTTCCTCTGCCTGTACTTCAATGACTGCTAATTGTGCATAGCAGCATTCCGTCACAGAGGAGGCTCCTCCTCAGAGCCGGTTTGGCTATTTCCCTGTTTTAGTCTCTCTCCCCAACCCCCATCTGCGATTCTAGCACGTGCAAAGGCACAATGTGCCTGTTCTCCTGCATGACACTCCACCCTCAGCAAGGTCAAAAGCATTTTCATTTTTTCAGTTTGGTGGGCTTTTCCCTTTGCACTTATTTCTAAGCTAAACCACAACCACTGGAACTGAAATCAGTTTTCTTTAAACCAAATGCCATGTACCTGCAAGACATACTATTCTTACAGAAAACCACGTGTTTTCTGTAAAACACACACAGAAACACAACCAGACTCAGAAATTATGAATAAGCACTTAAAATGCAAATCCAAAAGCCACTTTTGTATTACCTGCAGGACATAATTCAAACTTCAATTGGTCATAACTGAAAAAGACAAATGTAGGTTATTATTGTACGATGCTGGATTAATGGTTCAATTATATAATAATATTCTACATGTGTCTCAACTCCCAATGATGCAACTATATAAACCCATTAAGAGGTTATTTCCATTAAATAAGCAATCCCATAATTAGGCTTACTTTTACAATTTCTGTTCATTTAAGAGAATGTTTTAATAACTTGGGACTAAGACTATATATCTAGCCTGTCTGGTCATGCCATCACCCTCAGGAAATAACTATAACCAGCAGTACTAAATTCTTTTCATAAAGGTGTTCACACACTATTTTAGGTGCCTCAAGTACTTACTGAACAAACTCAAAGTAGCAGTAAGTTATTTGCAGTATCTATGCACAATCAGCTCCCTTCACTAGCAAGCTGCAACCTGAGTTTTAAAGAAAACCCAAGGTCACAGACAGAACCTGCCTATTTTCTTGTGGGCTTTTTAGTTTGTTTCTTTCTTTCTCACATCCAGAGAAAACCCTCTTAATAGGAAATTTTGCAACAGTGTTTCTTGCTTTGATGCCCCAAAGAATTTAAGGGGCTAAAGAGTTCAAACTCCTTTACTTTGTGCTTGAAAGTGGTGAAGAGTTCTTTCAGAAAGGGCCACCAATGCAACGAGAACTATGTACCAGGTTCTTGCATTTGCCATTTGGGATGGCATATTCCCTTGTAAGCAAGGAGTTTGCTTTTATGCCTTTAAAATATACCAGTAAGTGATATTGCAGTATTTTGCCCCAGATTTTACAAGATCAATTAAGAACTTACTAGTGTGAGTAATCAGCAGTGAACTTGTTATCTTTAAGAGGGAGAAAGTAGAAGTGAAGAGTGTTTCTCCTCTCACAGAAATAATGTGCAGAAGTTCCCAAGAACTTGGAATAACTTGGAGAAGACTCAGAAGACATTTTTCCTCCTCTTCTACTGGGAAAAAATAATTTGCAACACTATCAGAAGTTGAGAGTCCCAGCAAGTACCTTGGGCACTACAATCTAGGCCTTTTCAGCTACCTCATTTAAGATTTAAATTAAGATTTAAATCTTCACTCTACAGTCATATTATCAGCGAGATTGCTACAACAGAGGTTCTTTTTCTCTCACTTAAAAGAGGTGACCACCAGGCAGAACTTGTTTTATTCTTTTCCAAGAATTATTCTAATATTTGACTTTGACTTTCAGTTTACTCTTCTGTGAAACTGGCCTAAAACAAGAGCCAGATCTTGTTTTTAGCTCAAAATGAGTTCATAGACATCAGTACCTACTTTTGGTGACTTAATAAAAAGCACCATTTTCATAGAAAAATAATGAATACAAGATCACAGACAGTAAGCACATTATCTTGTTCTGGATTACAGTTTATGGTTATGTCCATCATCTGACAGCACCATTTTTTGTGGCCGTAAAGAACAGTTTATTTGAAAGAGAAATTCAATAGAATGTGTCTTTTCTTGAAGAACTATATGCCATAAGCATTATTTTGTAGTAGTTTATCCACTAAAGTAAGAATTTATGGCAATTTAATTCCCTGAGTTAAAGAGGAGAGAAATGTAAATGATGCCGCAAAGGTAACTAGGCTACCAAGAAGCAGATGGCTTTAATTACCTATTTACAGGATTGTTTATACTAGAAATTTGAAAGAGACACACACTTTAGAAACAATACTCATTGTGGGAATACTCTGTACATTTTAATTAAGCTGGATTTTAAATGGGATTAAAATGAGATTCCTGAATGCTATCCAAACTCAAACTTCAAAATCACGTGTACCTTGCACACAATCATTCTGTAATATCAGATGTGTACCAGGATGTACAAATACGTACGTGCTGAGACTCATCCTCAGTTTTGCTCCTCTTGTTTCCTTCTGCACCAATCCTGCCAAGAGGCCAGGCTATGTGAGGCAGCATGACTACACAGAAGAGACAGGTTCACATTTGTTTTTGGAACTCAGTAGAGTTGTCTGAGGTTAGTTTAAAGTCTCATTCTGGACTTCAGTGCCTTTCCCTGGATATTCTTTTGCAGCACCAGAATCTGAAGCAGCGAAGCACCCCCAGCCTGGACCAGGTGAGTACCTGGTGGCCTGGCCCAGCCCTGATGTTGAGCTTATCTAGGAGCTCACACTGCTGCCAATGCTGGAGGATAAGGTTCCACCCAAAAGTGTTATTCACCTCTCTCACCTACTCCCAGATATTGTCCATCTCCCCTCAGTAGGTTGTCTGACCCCTTCAAGGAGTGTGAATCACTAACCAGACACAAAACTAACTCAGCCTAAAGGAAAAGGTTTTTTGCAGTATAGCAAGCTCTCAAGAACCTCAGAGGCAGCAGCGGGAGAGGGCAGGACCACACGGCCCTGTGCACCCAGGCCTCCCTGCAGCAGAAGAAAGCAAAGCTGTTGCACAAGAAAGCACGGTGTCACACCAGGACTTGCTAAGCAGTTTGAACAACAAAGCCCTTTAGGGCTGCCCGATGTCTTGATTAAAGTATGTTGTCCTTCAGATTTTCTGTCCCACTCATTCCTCACCACATGCTTTTATGGTGCAAACATGGGCACACAGACAACAGCAACTAAGCTGGCAACAGCTAAACCAAACAGCTTGAGACTTCCCAACTTTTGCATGACCCTTAACATGCTAATTCTCAGGAAAAAGGTGTTCATTTAGAGCACTTCAACCTACACCACCTCTTACACCTCTTTAACAGATCATTACCAAAATTATTCTTTATATTAAACTGGTTAATCGATGCCAGGCATTAGCTACATCTCAGAACAACATTTCTCAATGCTCACATTGAGCACTTTTTTATAATCAAGATCAAACATAAGTAGCATAAACACACTAATAATTTAAGTGAGCAAATTATGTCTGCAAAAAAAATATGCTTAAGGAAGGGCCATTCAGCTTCAGTGACTCAGTAAAAACAAACCCCAGGGGCAAAGAATAATTACAGTACACTGTCTACAAATGAATAGAATAACCAAGTCAAGACAAAATTCAAATGTATGGCAGGGGCTCTGAGGTGGTCCTAGATCAGAACAAGAGAAGACATAGAAAATTTCGCATATGAGACAGAACAAGAGCAGCAGAAGCCCTACCTCTTTGCATTTCCTGGAAAAACTGAAAATATTCATGACTCCACAGAAAAAAAGCCTGAGCCAAGACATATTATTAGAAAGAGAAAAGGAATTTCCATGGCAGTTTGTGGTATAACAATATGCCCGACACATATTCTGCCTGATATGAAAGAATTCCATCAGTCCTCAGAACAGTGGTGCACCACCAAAAAGGGATGGTAATAGTTCTTTGGGACTTCACAAACCTGATTTAAAAAATTTCTCTCTTCAAGCTGCTAAATATTCTGGAAGGCATTATGTTAAATTCAGTAACTTATGACTGTTGTTTTAGCAGGATAAATCTAAACTCAGTATCTATGAGTTTTTCTGCCCTTACATCTGCATCTCTTCTCAGGGATGGGGTAAAGACCATGGTAATGAGACCACATCTATTTCCTAAACATGTACACTCTGAGAGTCTACTCACAGATGGGGCTGTTACAACAACATGGATTGGAGATCACCTGCAAATTCTTCACAAATGGGGGGATTTTAATCTCATACATAAGCAATCAAACAAAATTGAAAGGGAAAAATAACGCTAACAGGCATTTGAAGCTTAGCCTGGTATTTTTTCCATTGCCAATAAAAGTGATTCTAGCAATTAGGGGATTTAATGTTTTTCTTTGTCGTGTAAAGTTTGAATGATCCAACTTCCTCATATTGATATGAAGGACTGCACAAGGTGCAAAGCCTCAAACTGAGTCCATTCTACATTATTAAAAACATGTTATAATTCCATGGGACATTATGGAACTGCAACAGCCTGTGCTGGATGGGGGCCCATTCCATATGAAAAAATCCTGTCCAAAAGATGAAAATGGCAGTTTCCACTGCACATAACAGGACTGGATGCTGTCATTGACAGTCTCTTCTATTTTTTCATCAGTGACCAGTTTCCAAGGCTTATTTCTATCACATTTCTAGATTTCAGGTACAGGTTTACTGTTCTATTTTATTTATAAACTTTGACTTTCTATAAATTTTTTAATATTTTATTCCCCCTGCCAAAACTATTTTTTGGCATACTGACTGCAGCCTTCTGGACTATCCTAATCCCTGAGAAGACTGAGACACAGAACTAACTAAAATTGTCTAGTACAGCCAACACTGTGCTTAAAATAGTTTCCCATGCTTTTGATCTATTTTTACTGGCAAGGGCAGGCTTTAATCCTTCAAATATAAGGTTGTGCCTTAGATTTTATTTTTAAATGTGTTAGAAACTTTTAAATATCTGTTTTACTGCATGTATTTTCTGATGTGTGTTAGATAACTTCAAAGCAATATAAAATTAGGAGATACAAGTTAGTCTTCAGCAGGCAGAAATGCCACATAACTAGTCTTTTCCAGAAGGGTGCCTTATACTGAAAGTCTGATTATCTTCATATCAATGTATGGTTATCCCTGGAGGACATCCGTGTTTGTAATGCACAGTCACCATGCCTCTCCATTGTGGTTTATTCTTTTATTTTTCCCACAAACTAGCTGCCCACAGTACCATTGTATCCATCTTATGCTTCCAGAAGAACCAAAATATTGTTATTAAGATATATATATAACTGCTCAAAAGTTTGTTCTAGTTTCTGTTGGCTTTCTGCTCAGCTATGGCAATGGATGAGAGTAAAGGCCTGCAGGAATATCTCAGTGGCAATGTAATCAATTTTAGGATTATCTGGAGGATAGAGCTATTAAAATGTTTAGACAGTGACAGAAGTTGTGCCGCTCAAGTCCCTTACTCGTATTTAAAAGTGCAGGCTCATTCTGTCCTTCTCAATGTCCAGAAACTGTGTTTGTTTTTTGTCTTTTGGTTACTAAGCAGTAGCAATTTTCAACAATTTTATGGAGTTCGTAATTGAATTTTGCTGTTTAAAATTTTTACCCTGGACATTCTTAAAAGCCTTTCAAAAACAAGATGAAACCCTGGCAATACCTAAGACCAGGATCACATGTTTTAAATGCAGTAACAGGACTGGATAGACACAAAGCTTATAATGTCTGATACAACATACCCAAAAAAACAGCACTTGCATCCTGTGTCTGGCATATTACTGGGATGGTGGGAGTGTTCTGTATGGCAAGCCTCGTAGAAGAGAATCTGGACATAGGAAACTGAAACAAGAATTTGGAGACCTGCTCAAGGGCTTCTCACAACTATGCAGCAGCAGGCAGGGGGAAATAGGAGGTGTCAAATCCACCTGAGCAGCAGCCTGGTCTATCCCACTCCTCCAGTTGCTGCTTGGCCCCTTCCCACAGTCTCCACAAATGCACAGAAATTCGACTTTGTAGGCTCCAGACAACAAAAGGGCATATACCCTGTGCCACAGACCACCTGAGTCCCAAGGGCTGGAAAGCCAAACATCTGGCCATCATTCTCCACTTCTCTACAGCATTCACCAATGAAATGGTACAAAGGAGGCTCAGTTCCCTTTATTGTGGATTTCAGGATGAGCAATTGTGTTCCATTTGGATATCACATCAGCCTGACCCTTTGACTAAAGGGTCTTTGATTAAATTTCTGCTGTAGAGAGGGCAAGAGTAAAGTTTGAGTCTGTATCTCAGGTCTGGAAAAACAGCCCTGATAACAAGAACTTTGATCTTCTGCTCTTGGCTCTGCACTTGGCTCACAAAGTCACAAAGCTCAAGTTTAAGGTATACTGACATTTTGACCTGTAACAAGAGATGAGGTTGGTTATTCTGAGCCCTACAGACATTAACATCCTTTTTTTGAGAGAGTTGTCCTTAACCAACTTAGTTTTCAGTTCTTCCTCAAAGCCGGGCAGGTAATGCCAGCCCCTATCAGAAGTGCAAGAGTGGCTTGACTAATCTTGTATTAATTTGTTTGAGATGTCAGAAGTACTACTTAAATATCAAAAGCTTAGTATGAGCTTCTTCTAGCCTATTAGGAGTGGAAAAGTAATTTTCTCTAGATGTGAGGAATCCTCTAGAAGCGATCCATGACTGAAATTATGAGACATCAGTGATATCTACACAAGTAATAAGCAGGCAACCAAGCCTACAATTTTCATTAAATATTTATTAAGGTTTTATTAATTTATAAGTACATACTCATTATGAAAACTCCTACATTTCTAATATTTGACAAGCACTGCCTCTAGCATAACACTGTAACTGGGACCTATGATCAAAGATATTTGCCTTAAACATATTGGATCCTAATAATAAAGTTAATGATTAGAAACAATACCAGTTATTGAAACAGACTTTTAAATTAATCACTTGAATATCAAAAAGTCACTGACATGTAGCATATGCATGACTCAAATATGGCCTTTTTCTGTAGCTATTTCACATCTACAAAAAAGCAGAGATGCTTGTGACAGAGAAGTTAAGAAGCTTGAAGCTTTTTGCTTTATCACTGTGTGGACCTGACTGTAATTTGACATCTTTTTGGAATGAAAATTGTCTCTTACATCAAATTTTTTCCTGTGAAAAAATGCTTTTTTCAAGGTCAAGGGATGGAAGGAGAGGTGTTTGTTCAATTTTAGGGACACTTGATTTTCTCCTTATGTGTTTTCCATTCTCTTTTTGTAATTGAAAGAGAGGAAAGAGGGCTTCAAGAAAACTTTTTTAAAACACAATTGCATAAAAATGCAGAGTACTTTAATTATTAAAATGAGAATAATTTAATAATTTCTCAAAAACTGACAAGAATACTTGCTGTCTTATTTACAAGTTCCAAAAGTGCCCCAATGGCTGCTGGGTTACAGCCTAATCTGTGGGGCAATTATAACTAAATATTCTTGCAGAAAACACTCAAAAATAGCTACTAGTTTCCATTTGTGATAATGTAAACTTACCTGTTTATGGAAGACGAAAGCTACTCATAGAACATTGGTCAACTTCTGAAATATAGCTAATTACTCATTAAAGGCAAATAAAAAACTGATGCTAACATCTGTGTGCTTTGGAAATGTAAAACATTGCATACAACTAATGCCAAATATAAACTTGACAATATTTGTCAGTTAAAAATGAAAGAATAACTTTTATTTTTCCCATGTTTCTTTGTGAATTTTCTCTCATTGTTTCAGGTTAACATACTGCTTGTTTTAAAAGATAGATTGTAGATAAGGGGAAAAAACCCTTCATTTCAACCTTAAAAAAATAATATATAAAAGATGGCCTCATGCAGGAGAACTTTCTTCACACTAGACTAGTAATAGGGACACACTTGGCATATGTTTTATAAGCATATATACAAAGATCCATTTATTTTACTAGCTCTAAAAAATCTGATGTTCCCAGATTAATGCACCCATAATCATCCTCCCTAGAAAATTAGGCTCTAATAGTTTTATTAGTGAACTGAATCTGGAACTCTGGCTTCCAGGTTCTCTCTCTTTCCCAGTTCTTAAAGTTCAGAAAAATAATAATGATTTGTAAAATTAAGAAGTTGTTTAGAGCAACTTTTCAAAAACAACCTCACACACACACACACACACACACACACAAGTATGTGCTTCCTGATTGGTTTTAATAAATGCAAAACCAAGTTTCTAGCAACACTCATTTTTAACCCATGTAATAATCAATACTGCCAGAATTGATTGGCAGCTCTGGTGCACTGACTTCAAGGTGCCTATACGGAGAAATCTCCAGGAACTTTGCTTTAATAATGAGGATGTATTTAATAATTTTTCCCTATTGAAAATCTTGGCCCAGACTTCTCTTAAGTATTAGTACAATAGAAGTTGTGCCCTGATTTCTCCCTGAGAAAAGATCCCTTTATTCTCCTGTGCAAGCAGTGACTCCATTTCCCTGCTGCTGGAACTCACCTTCATCTCCTTCCATCCATAATTAAAGCTGACTTATCTTATGTGGGCCATTCACCTCTTACTTAACAAGAGCAGCCTACAAAAATAGCTGAGAGGTTTACAGGAAGGAAGCAGTTAAATGATAAAAATGTGAAATGTTATGCAGCAAGCTGTGTACGATTAAGTGGAATTCAAATATACACCTTGTTCCAATCCAAGCCATTTATGAGATAAAAATAGTCTGCTAGAAGAATGTCATGATTAATGAGGTGAGACTCCAGCTAATTACTGTTTCCTCCAGAAGTAATTAGGTTGGCATTGCTAATCAAGATGAATGAACACTCTGACCCGCTTTTTTAAATGTAAAACTATGAGCTGCAGCAGCAATAACATCATTTAGTTCAGGCAATGTAGTCTTTATTAGGCTTGTAGTTTGATTAAATTCTTTTGTGTTATACCAGGCTTTCCACACATGAACAGATGAATGCTGTGATGTTCAAAGAGTTCGTCACCCTTAATTAAAGACTGAAAAGGCTTGTTCAATTCATGGGGCAGTACACAGGACAGCTATAAATTGATAGCTTTTAAGTGGGGATAACTGAGGGAGTCATAGAGTTTCCCATCTGCAAGAGGATCCCTCCTCCTTCCACAGTTTTCTGTCATAGTAGCTGGAAAATTAGTATCAGATATTTTTGTATTTATTCCATTAGGCAACACTCATTTCATCAGAACACCTTTTCAAACACAACTACACAGCTTTACTTCTACAGAGTGAATCCATTATAAGTTAAGAGAAAGAAAGCTGTAAGAAGTAAATTCAAAATATCAGATAATTTACTGCACTGTGTCTATGACCCTTTTGTACAGCTACCAAACCCCAGAACAGCCTTATGTCCCACTATCCCAGCAGTTCAGAGTTCTCCCTTCATGACTACATAATTTAACCCTGGGAAGGAGGTTGAGAAAGTGGCAGCTGAATGATGTAGAGATACAACATGTTATAATGGCATTAACACATACCAGTTTCCTTTTTTATCTCTTACTAGCAGATAATGCACTCCCTTGTAACCAGAATTTATTTCAGATAAACATTAGGTCCAAACTTTTGCCTAAGAATTTTAATTTAAAGCCTAAGTGAGACTGGGTAAGAAAGTGACCCTCGCCTAACTTACTGGATGTATTTGATGTTTGCAAGAAGCACAGCAGTTGAGCAGAGGGGCCTCAGGAGGAGGCAGTGGGGCAGGGAGGGCGGATGGTGGCACAGGAGACCTGGCCTGTTCCTTGGCAGCAGGGGCAGGTTTCCTCCCTTTACCACACGGTAAGTCACTATAAATGTGCCAACACAAAGGCCTGCCTGAGCTTTCTGCCACACACATTCCAGTGGACACAGGCTTACCCAGGCAGTGGGATGAGACTCGGTGCCAAGGCTCCCCAGGCAAACTTTTCTCCACAACATTCCAGTACACAACAGGAGGCACCCGGTCTCAGCAACTTCAGACCTAGCAGCACTGTGCTAAGGAACTCCTGTGCCTCAGGTGAAAGGCAAAGCTTCACACCTGAGCACAGTACATACAGGCACAAAGGATGCCATTTTCCTCCCTCAGGGAAACTTCATTCAGACACTGCCCACAGCAGACACACCACCTACCCTAGCAGGTAGAAGTTGCTTGCAGCTTCTCACGCCTTCATCACTATACTTGGTAGGACCAGGGTAGCCCCCCATTAGCCACACCGCAATGGACAGGCAGAGAGCAGCTCCCTGAGGGGGCCCAGGCTTGTGGGCATCCCCCACACCCTGCTGGCACAGGGCTGCATGGCCCATTCTTCCTCTCTAGCTTTATGATCCCGAACAATTTAACAAAAATCCTTACCTAGACAGTAGGAATAGTGCCCTTCTCCTTCCTCCACCATCTTGTTGATGCTTCTGCTCCCTAGATTGTAAGTTCCTATTTTTAACCTCTTCATCCTAATGATACTGCAATGCCAGCTGCTGACTCAGGCAAGATGTGCCTGATGTACCTCTCACTGTTCCTCCTTCCCTTCCCCTGGACTGGGCTGGGCCAGTCGCACTCATGGCTACCTTGGGAGCGGGGCAACAGCCTGGCCTTCAAATGTACCAACAACCACCCCTAGCAGCCATGCACAGGGGATTTCTAGAGGGACCATCCAGGTAGAAACCCTGAGAGCTCATTTGGGGGGTGGTGTCTGGGAGACGAGGTTATAACTTAATTAAAACCTCTCCTTCCTTACTGCTCCCTGCTGAGGCCTCTACCTGCCCTCACCTGCTTCATTTACACCTCCAGCCCCTCTTACATGGGTACCTAAAGCCCCCTCAGGAGATGCAGTACCCTGGTCCTGCTGTTTTTGTGTCCCTGAGCCTCAAAAAGGGACATATATGCAGCAGGGCCTGCTGTCTTGTGGGGGGGGCATTTACTTTCTCATCTGTGTTACTTCTTTTTGGTTTTGTTCTTTCTTTGTGGCAGGATGTCAAACACCACCACCAGCCCAGAGAGTTGGTGCATAAAGAGATAACCTGGGCTGAAAGGCCCAGCAAGGGATCATCTCTGGCACCAAAAAAGGCTCAGGCCTCAGCTAAGAATCAACATCTCAGTCTGGAGTGCAGATGTGGGAAGAGATAAAAGAAATATCCTTGACTGAGAGACACTGTTTTACAAACTATAAAGGACACATGAGTTATCACAGAGGCAGAGGCCTTCTACACACACACCCTGAAAGTGTGGGAGACTTCTTCCCAGAGTCTGGACACAGATTCCATGGTTACTTCCCTGGGGATCGAAGGGAAGGATCTTGATGTGTGCCCCAGCAACAACTGGATGGTAAGATCCATTGAATCCTAAGTTATATCATTTCTTTGCTAGCTGTAATATTAATAGGTACATTTAACCTTGCACTGTATATATCTACTAGTAGTCTCTTTTTGTCCTTATTCCTATGTAGTATTAGTTTGTTTTAAGTCTTACATCTGTTAGTTTTCTGTTTATTAAATAAATAATTAAATCTATAATGGGCCGAATCGGCCATTATTAAAGAACTTGCGAACGAGAGTGGGTTTTGGGGTGCTGGCCATCTCAATAAAGCTACTGCCTGCTGCCAGAACCTGGGCAAAGGGCAGGGACTTATCTAAATCCCCACATCCATTCGTAACACTCTCTTGGAAAGCGTTGTGAGTTTTTTTGGAGTCAAAGCTTCCTCAAGTTGGAGCCAAGATGGTGGCAGTGCCATTCAACAGCTTTGACTCATTTTTGTTTTGCTCACTGAATCTACTTACTGGCTATTCTTGCAATGACAAACTCGCTAGGAAACCAGGAAAGGAGAAACATCCATCATTCCTAAGAGCTCCATTTCCCATCCCTGCAGTGCCCCTTCATGGCTGTAGGCAGGATGATGCATGGTCACCCTCTGCCTTACAACTCTGCCTCCTTTCAGTGCTTGAACAAGAAAGTACACCGTGTAAAAAGTTATTTAAAAATGCAAAACCAGTAAAAGACATTTCCTATAGCTGCACGATGTCGCCCTGATTTTTCAAGCTTTTCTGATGTACTTTATAACTTAATGTTTTTCATAGTTCTTAGTTCTTTCTCACACATGAGTGTTATAATTAAAAGTATGTTTATGTTGAGACGAGGTTGTTTACATACTTTCTCTTGGTGTGAAAAAACAACTGATGGGGAGTTGTCTTGACCAATGGGATGGGAGAGGTGTCCAACTTCTCCTCCAATCCCTAGTCTGTGTGAAAATACTATAAATTTAGAGTCAGATGTTTTAAGAAATAGTTTTTAGCCTTCTCATGAGAAAGTGTGTCTGTGTGTGTCCTTGCATGTCCCACAATGACAGCACACCTTGATTTTCAGGCAGGAATGCTGGTCTCACAAATCATGGAATCACTTAATTTGGAAAGACCTCTAAACTCATCGACCAACCTTTAACCCTTATTCACCACAATCCTAAGTGCCACACCCAAATGTCTTTTGAAAAGTTGTCTGGGCAGCTGGTTTCAATGATCTACCAAAATTTCAATGTAGAAATTTTTCCTGATGTCTAATCTAAAATTCCCCTGGTGCAATTTCAGGCTATTACCTCTCATCCTATCACCTGTTACTCAGCAGAAGAGACTGATTTCCCCCCAGCTCCTCCTCTTCTTTTTATAGCCTCCTTTCAAGGAGTTATAGAGAGCCATAAGGGCCCCCTCTGAGGCTCCTTTATCCAGAGTAAACACCGCCAGCTCCCTCAAATTCTCCTCATAAAACTTGTGCTCCAGATCTGTCCCCATCTTTGCTGTGCTTCTCTGGACACACTCCAACATCTGAATGTCTTCTTTGCAGTGAGGGACCCAAAACTAAAGACAGGGTTTGAGGTGTGGATGCTCTGGTTTCCTCACAACCCAGGGAGAGGTGTGAAAGGACAGACTTTAGATACTGTGCTCTGACCTGTGCTGACCTCATCAAGCAAGGCTAAGTATTTCTTTACTAATGCAGTTTGTTCATGTGTTCCTGGGTTGTCAACTAACTGTGTAGCCCCAAAAAGTGAAGCATGTCCCTTCTGAGCTGCTACATGCTACTGAAGCAACTCCAGTGATTTATTGACCTGCCCAAGTTGTAGGTGGTCATTCACTTTTATTGACACCTCCCCTTCATTCCTCTTTTGAGAACATTGGTTTACTGACTCAAATTAAAACAGGTGACCCCACAAAGCAAGTGATTTCTAAATTCCCTTTCCCTGGTCACAGCTACGCCACAAAAGTGTTTCCCTTTCTCTCTATACATTATTTCCATGCATTCCTGCTGGATATATTCCAGGGTTCTCCAAAAGGTCCTATTGCACAGAGCATGAGCAGCAGCTCTACTGCTGCTTGAGCATAATTGTTTCTATCTCCCAGAGTGCTGCTTCCACAGTGCAGGTGTTGCATCAGTGTTTTTGCTTGGACTCCTTCAGATGCATCACTCGGGGCTGCTTCTTCCCCTGAGAAATAGTCTAGTATATAGGGATTGTTGGATATTTTTTGGCTCTTTCCTTCCCTATACGCTGTCTAAATATTGTCACAGTGAGGTGTGATGTCCTCTTGAAGTCTGCCAGGAAACAAACCTGATAGACCCTGTGAGATCACTGCTCGTGTTCAGCTCACATCAGGAGGCAGGGAACTTGCAGTCATGCACATGGCAGCTATCACCCACCATGGAGAAAGGAGGGTGGAGTCCACATCCCAGCAGTGAACACATCTCCATTCTAATCCTACACTTTCTATACCTTTGGAGCACAACTGCTGCAGCTTTAGCAGGAACTGAGCTCAGCCCTGCCAGTCAAGGAGTGTAGGGCGTCAGGAATTTCCAGATTGCTCCTCAGTCCAGTCCACCCCCCTGATGTTGCTTATAAGTCCCTTTACTCTCTCTGCTTAAAGAGAAATCTAGACCCACTAGATCTGCACTTTCTGAGCTGTTGATGTATCACAGAGCTGAACTTGGTCAGCCTGGGAATCTGTCCCACAAACACTTTGTATTCACGGTAAAAACTGGTTGTCATGGGTTAGGTGTCCGTGGGTACCTAAACCACAAGGCAAATTCAAAAACCAGTCACATTTCTCAGACCAAAAGTGTATTAACCTGAAATGAAGAAATACTTATGCAGTACTGAGGGAAGCTCCCAGTTCTCTTCCCTACTGCCAGCCAAAGCATCAGATATAATGTTTAATAAGCATTGCATATTGCACTCAGTGTGGTGTGCACAGCAGATATCAGAGGGAGCTGCTTTTCTCACCTGCATAAGCAGCTGGAAGAACTTGTCCCCATGCACAGATGAGGAAGACCAGCTTTTTAATATAGGCAGCAGAGCTGGGTGTACAAAAGTGGGTTGGGTGTACTAAAGTAAACACAAGGAAAAATTGCCATGTAGTTTTTGGGGCTGGTTTTGGGGGGAGAGTGGTGTTGGGTTTTTGGTTGTGGTGTTTTTTTTTGTTTTTTTTTTCCAGACTTCAGAGCTTGTCAGGTTTGTAAAAAGAACAGCTGGGATTGGAACATTGGAAATTCTTTATGTGCTTTTTTAGAGCCCCCTGCTTATTGCACTGCTACAGAGATGGGTGAGAGAATATGGGTATACAACTGGGCTTGTCTGCTACAGGTTTCCTTCAGCTAATTCAGGTTTTGCAAGTCTTGATGTGAGTTTTTCTCCCTGAAAGAATAAAATACAAAAAGTCACTGATGATTTGTTCTTTGGGTCTATTTTGGTGCTAATGCATTATTTAGCAATACAGCGTCCATCAATACCCCTTCAGCCACTATCACACAGCTTTTCCCTGACATTCACTGTGTCATTTAGAAAGTGATAAAAATCCCAGCTTTGAGCAGTATATTCTTTTGCGGTCCCCTAGTTCCAGCAACCTTTTAAGATACTGCACAAAATTAGCAACAAATTACTTTATGAATACCAAGCCCTTTTGCTGCAGTGTTCTGAGAGTTTGTAATATTGTCAGATTTGAATCAAGTATAACAAAAATTAAGCTGCTCTGTGTGGCTGCTTGCTTAGAGGTAATTATACATAATAAGGAAATCTGTTTAAGAATCACTCCTAGTCATGGCAACCTCACACCACTATTATGCTTAACATGAAGACAGATTGTTATATTGTTTTGGAATGTCTGAAACCAGCAATAGCAGTGGTACACCATAAACTTAACACATAGAGTAGGATTTTTAACATTGCCAGCTACAGTGAATTAATTATGTTACCAATATTTTATTTTTTCAAGGAGTACGGTTTTGCACATGGGTTGAAAAACTGTAAGATCATCAGTAGCTTGTACACAATTCCTTCAGCAAAAATACCATTGTGTCTAAGTTTTTGTTGACCAAAATAAAAGCAACTCTTTGGGTGCTAGTTTTTTCTTATTTGAAAGGACACCACAGCACAAAATAGTCATTGTCCTATCGATATGTCCCAATGAGATGTGATGGCAGTAGTAACAACAAACATCCTGGAAAAGACATCTTCGCCTCTGAGTCCTGCCCCAGCAGTTCCCCAGTGCCTTCCTTTGAGCCATCATGCCATGGGCTAAAATAACTGAAGAATATGCTACTGTGAATTTACAGTGGTAGTGACTTTTTTAATTTGGGCAGACTAACAGAAATGGAGAGCTCAGACACAGTATTTCACACACAGCACAAGGACTTTTGTTCCCTCTGCCCAACGAGCCCTTAGGGCTCCCACCTTGTTTACCCTGAAGGATGGAGAGGGGAATTTTATAAATAATGCATTTTTTTCCGGTGTTGGTAAAGTGTCTTGTCCAGGGTTAGAATAAGCAGCTCTATTTTGGGACTTTTCTTCACAAGCACATGGCATTTTACACTCAGGGAAGCAGCTGGAAAAGAAAATGTCACTTCCAGTTCTGTTCAAGACTGAGTTTTGAATCTTGGCTAAGCTTAACCAGCTAATTGAGGAGTGTAACTCAGCTTGCTGATTTGTTCCTTTGAAAAGGAAACAGCTCCAGCCTAACCACATACAAAATAAACAGACGTGCTTTTCAAAGGCAACAATACACAAAGCTGTGAAAATCTTCTCAGAAGAGCAGGAGGAGGGCTGGGAGGGAGGCAATATTGGGAAGAACTCATTTGCTACTGAGGGACTTTATGAAACATTTGAGACACATTTCAAAATTGAGAGTAAAAACAGAGCAGAAACCTCTCATAGGGCAGCAGTAGTCAAGTCAAGCTCCCAAAGATCTCAAGTGCAGATCCCACACTGAGACTGTGGCACAAGCCAGAAGCACAACTATTTGGTATAGGCAGCATTTCAGAAATCCAAAGGTCCATCTATGGGAGAAAGTTATTGAGTGAGGAGGTGATAAAGTAGCCAGGAAAAGCACATGAACACCAAGAAAAGCAAAGAATTGCACTTGGGCATGGAGTCACTAGTTAGCATTCAGGAAAGGATTCAGTGTCACTGTACATAGTGTCACTGGAACACTGAGCCCATGCTTCAGGAAGGTTGAAAAGGCAAATATGACATTGAGAACCATGGGGGAAGGAAGGGCAGAGAGAATAGAAAGGAGAGCTGCTGTGTTTATGTCTGCTTTAAGGCCCTGTTGTTACTCTCAAAAATGACAGAGCATATATAGAAATAATACAGAAAGAGCTGGATCACAGTTCCAAGCAACATTTGTGTGGGGAACAGAGGCACCCTGGGACTCTCCAGCCTGGAGAAGTCCATTTGATCTTCCATGTGCTGGTGGCTGCAGTGAAGGGTAGGAGAGGAAGATTCATGGCTCCTTCTCAGTATCTAAGACCTAAGGACATGAAATTAATTATCTTGCAACAGAAATGGAATGAGCAGAGGAAGCAGTTTTCCATGTGGCACATAATTAAGCTCAAATACAGATAATCCTGGAAGACAAAAGTATAGTATGATTGAAAATGTAGTTTGACAAATGCATGGAAGAAAATCTATTATAGGGAGTGGAACAAAAAGCCACAAGTCTCCAGCTCAGAAAATCCCTGAGTAACAGGGAGTGGAATGTTTTATGACACATTAGACCTCTTCCTGCACTCCTTTTTTAATTTTCATAGGAAGCAGAAAATGTTGTCAGGTCTGACACACTACTGCTATCCCAGTGTTCCCAAATTAGCTGCCCAACCTGCTGTCACTAGAGTGTCCTAAGACACAGCTGTATGGCTGGCATGATCTGTTGGAAAAACAAGATTCCTAAAAAAGATGGCTGGCAGAATCTGTTGGGAAAACTTCTTATCTCCTATCTGCAACTACCCTCTCCATGTGTAGGTTATGACCTGTGCCTTTTATATCTGTTATACAAAGATTTTTCTACTCCATTAGGAAGACTATATAGATTTTGTTGATTATATTATAGAGTGGAATAAAACATTAGTTTTAAAATCTTGATCAGGGTCGCATCCTAAATTAAGTAGAAAGGAAGATTCCTGTCCAAATCTTGCAGACGGTTGAGGGTGGCAGCGAATCTGCCTCAAGTTTTAGTCCTATTTTCTCCTAGAGCACACTGAACTATCATCTCATTGAACAAGCTTTAGCAGTGTGCAACTGAGAATACGGTAAATCCAGAGAAGTCTGCATGGATAGGAGGCAAAATGCAATGTTCTTCTCCAGAGAGCAGAGCTACCCATGTAAAAAAGTAGAAGTAATCTAGTCTTTCTCAAAAACAAACAAGGAAACATAAAACCCTCCTCTTTTCTTTGTTCATAGTGATCTTTATATAATCACCTTTGGATGCAAAGCTGGCATGGAAAATTCCTATCCAACTGGTGAAAGTTTGAGAAAGTTAGAGGCATGAAACAAGGAAGCTATAGATGAAACCAGGTTTTCGACTACCTCAGGCAGATGCAATCAGTCTTCTCACTGAAGGGTGTGAAATCCATTTACTGAGAAGACAGCACATTGCACCCAAGCTGAAAAACCCCTGTTCTTGTGTACATCACCCAGGGTACACAAGTGCACCCTGTCTGACACAAACTGCTGTGCCCATCCTGCTCTTCATCACCTTTTGCAATTGCAGGGTCTTATACATAGGTGTAATCAACATTTCATATGAATTAAACTGCAAATGTCCTCTGAGCAACTTTTCACAAGGGCAGGTAGTGACAGGACATGGGGAAGAGTTTTGAACAAAAAGAGAAATTTAAATTAGATGTCAGGAAGAAATTATTTACTCAGAGTGTAGGGAGGTACTGAAAGAGTTTACCCAGAGAAGTTGTGGATGCCTCATCCCTGGAAGTGTTCAAAGACAGGCTGGATGGAGCTCAGAGCAACCTGGCCTAATTGAAGGTGTTCTGCCCATGGCAAAGTGTTGAAATGAGATGACCTTAAAGGTCTCAGCCAACTCAAACCATTCTGTCATTGTGATTCCATGATTTGTAACTCCTCCCTTCTGTGTCCATCTCAAAATATCAGTTCTGTGCTTACACTGCCCAGAGACTTTAGGGAGCACCTGGCAGACTTTCTATTTAGAATTAATTCTATATTACTGCTTCACACATTTTTTTTTTTTTTTTTGTTCTCCTTGGACAGATTCAACAGGCTTAAAGGCAGCAGAAACACTGCTTCTAAAAATACAAGAAATAGATAACTCTGGTCTCCGCAGGCTTCCTGTTGGGTCTTCTCTGACGTAGTAATGAACAGAATGGTGCTGTAAAAGCCTTGCTGTAGAACAGCATTCTCCTGATAAGCTTCTCCTGAATAAAAGAAGAAAACTGCATATACCTGGTCATGTTACAGTGAGGATAAAGCACAAACTGAGTAATGAAAGAGGTTCATATGTTTAATGCTTCCAGGTGTTGATATGGTCTTCCTGCTAGCACTTCTCTTCTTATATTTCTTCAGTATCTCTTGTTACATAACTGGCTTGTTTTGTTTAGGTTGAATGTTTTCCTAATTCTCTTTCACTCTTTGCTTTCTTTAAATCTGTTAGGTATTGCTCTGGGACACAAAGTAAGCAGGAAATCTTGTGAGGCATCCTTTTATCTGTTTCTGTAAAATGTAGTTTGAAAAGCAGAGCTTGTGTCCTCTTTAGATAGAGGAGCCAGAGAAATGGTACTGTGCATTTAAAAACTGCAGTTTGTCAGTAAGATACTCATGTATTCTGCTACCAGCACTGAATATGCTATCTTAAAGACAAAAATTCAGGCCGTCTCAAAATCTGTAGGCACCCAAATCAAAATCTAATCACTTTTCCTGTTCTATCAGTGTTCTTTACTGTCTGAGTGCTGTAAGTAAAGCATCTTCCTTATGCACCACTGGCATTAAAGGTCCTTCAAGAAAAAGTTAGGTTCTCCATTAAAAATGTGATTTATTGAATTTTCATGAGGCATATAAATAAAGTTTAGTAAAATTCTCTTCCTGAAGCAAAAGAGCATCTAGGTCAGTCATTGCTACTGTTGCTCTGCAGTGTTAATAAGAGAAAATGCAATAATTTTTCGTCACTTGAAATGTGACTCAGAATAAGAGACAGACTATTAGGAAAGGGGAGAGTTGTTAATCTAATTAAGGAGTCACTTAATGAATTAAAATGGTACTTTTCATCTAAGTATCTAAGACTGCAAAAATTTTAGGAACACTGTAAGGTTTTGTATTTCAGAAGCAGCTTGGGTTAAGATTATTTATCCGTAGAGATTGCCTCTCAGCTTTGCAGATGGAGAGAGTTCTAGAGAGATTAGTCACTGCCAATAACATCACCACTGTATAATAAAGTATATTTTTGTGTATAATGTTACTGCTACACAGGTAGAGCAGTTCAATAGCTGAGGTAAAACTTTGTTACTTTTAATGAAAAGATGTTGACAGGGTAAGTAATCAAATTCTTTTTCATAAGTATTCTTTTATCCAAAATTTCAAACCATAAAAATTTCGACATGTACAAGCTGAAACATTGAAGCTGAAAATAGCATGTGCAATTTTTTAGCCAAATATTTCACCAGACTGGATACTTAGTGCCTATTATTAAAGTTTTAAAGTCTAACTGTACTCTGGAAATAAATTTTTTCTTTTTAAAGAAAATGTAAACCAAACATTTGCTAAAGAAAATATTTTTTTGTTGAGAAATCCAAAACAGTAACAGATGTAAGTCTTGGTGCATGATACAGAATTGAAAACAGACATTTTCCCTAGGAATGTCCATTTCACAAAATTTTCCGCTTTGATCAAGCTGTTGTTTTTCTACACGCAAGGTGTGAGAGGAGTTTCATGACCATTATTCTATTACCTCTACTATAATTTCTTACTTTTCATATTATGTCCACCTTTGAGTTTGGTTACAGAGCTGCTGGCTGCCTCCACCCCATCGGGTTTAGGCACCTGTCTGTTGCCAAGAACCACAGAATAGTTTGTGTTGGAAAGGACCTTAAAGATCATCTTGTTCTAATCCTCTGCCATGGACAGGGACACCTTCCAGTAGACGAGATTGCTCAGGGCTCCATCCAACCCATCCTTGAACATTTACAGGGATGGGGCAGCCACAGCTTCTCTGGGCAACCTGTGCCAGGGCCTCACCACCCTCACAGGGAGGAATTTCTTCTTAATATCCAATCCAAACCTACTCTAAGTGAGTTTGATGCCATTTCCTCCTACCCTGTCACTCCCTCATAAATAGTTTCTCTTCATCTTTCTTGTCACCTCCCCTCAGGTACTGGAAGGCCACAATGAGATCACTCCAAAGCCTTCCCTTCTCCAGGCTGAACAATCCCAATTCTCCCAGTCCTTCCTCCCAGCAGAGCTGCTCCATCCCTCTGATTATCTCGGTGCCTCCTCTGGACTCATTACAACAGCTTCACAACCTTCTTGTGTGAGACCTCTGGGCTGGAGGCAGATCTGCAGGTGGGGTCTCACCTGAGGGAGCAGAGGAGCAGAATCTCCCCTCCTCTGCTGCCATGGGGGGGCTCAGCCCAGCACAGGGGGTTTCAGGGTCCCAGTGCACATTGGCCAGGGTATGGCCACCTCTCATCCTCCAGCACCCTCAGGTACTTCTCCCAGGTCTGCTCCATCTGCTCATTCCCTTGCCTGGATTAATAACAAAAAGGCTTCACTTGGAGCTTGTTTATAATTTCCTAGGTTTAAAGAACGCTCTCTTCCACCACAGGCTAATGGAAGCAAGTGTTTCCTGCACACATTTATTAGTGAGCAGATGCCTTCAGCTCCTTTGCAAAAGTAAAATCTTCAATCAGCTCTTAATTCCATTAGGTCATTTAAAATGCCACTTACTCCAGAGAGGCAGGTTCTAGATTTCCTCTCATCCCCTCACCATGCTTTTCCACAGCAACAGGTTCTTATGTGGAAGGAAAGCTATGCCAAGAGGGGCTTAACCTGATTTTTTCCAGCCATCTCTTGCAGTGTTGTGTAGCAGTAGAAGAGGCAACTGGGGGTTCTTGGGCACCAACTACACCTGGTTCAGACTGGAATGTCTCAGTCCTATGAAGGGACTCAACAATGGGATTATTCCTGTCACAGGCAGAAGTTCAGCCAGGCTGCAGCAGGGACAAGAGTGGGGGAGCAAAAGACAGAAGAATACAGAAGCTGAAATGAAGAACCTATATGATAGCCAGAAACTGCAGTAAAAGACAGGATTGTGCCTAGCTGACACACTGAGTCCGATTTCAATCAGCTCTGGCTAACTCCAGACACAGCAGTCAGGAGGGACTGCCCTCAGGAAGCAGCACGACCCAGGGTGCAGCTATAACGCAGCGCAGGCATTATCCAAGGGCTGTGCGGTGCCGAGGAGCAGAGCAAGGATGAGAGAGGAGCCTCCTGTATGCAGTTCTCAGAGTGGGTTCTATTCCAAGAGGGGACAGTGACAGAACACCCTGGAAGCACTGCTCTGCAGGGTATTTTATACGGCAATAGAATCGGGGGTGGCTACAAATTATTAACCAATGAAGGATTAACCGGGTTGGAGTGAGGGGAATGCCAATAATGTGCCAAAACCAACAGGGGTAGGTGGGAGGAGAGGCAGGGTCACAAGCCCCGATGAAGCATTGAGGTTTGGGTGACACCCTGAAACACCCAAGGGGTTGGACACAGAGATTATTGGACAAAATATGAATTGACAGGGAAGGTGCTGGAATAAGGAGCAGGGTGACAATGATAGACAGGGAAGGTACTGGAATAAAACGTGTGGAAATGCCATAAAGGGTAATAACTGGGGCTGGCATTCTTGGGATTGACATAGAACATTCTATAATTTTTAGAACATTCTATAATTCATTCACAAAGGGAGAGTACTACTTAGGGATACAACAACTTAGGGAAAACATGGGGGAACATGGGGAGAAACCATTAACAACTGAAAATATAAATTATCAGCAAAACACAGACCGCAACACCTAGTAATCTATTTTTAAATTGCCTAACAAGAATCCAATGTGTTGTTTGGGTAAGGATACTGTGCTGGTTTATAAACGGAGCCAGTCGTGGGAGGGGAGAGCAGTGCAAATCTCCAGTTTTTGCTTCTGCTCATCTCTTCTGCTCAGACTCCCAAGCAGCAACACTCTCCAGCTGCTGCACTGGGCCTGAAGTGTCAGGTACTGGAGCTTCAGCTGGTCTGATCCTGTCAGTCTCCAGGGATTTTTGGTGGCTGAACACAAGCTGAACACCTGACCCTTCTTAAAAAAAAATTACTATCCCCTGTTAGCAATAAGGGGAGGGAAGACATCCAAAGAAGACAGAGGGCTGAGAGGGGTTGTCAAGCAAGCCAGGCTGCCTAACATCATCAGGAGCTTTGACACAGGCTCCCCATGGTGCCAGAATGTCTTTTAATTTGTAATCCTTCATGGAGTGGGCTTTGGCAAATTTTGTGCCTCTCTTTACCCACATATGAACCGCAAAATGAAAAACACTATTTAACTTCAGATCAATCATCCATCTTGTTTTGGAAGTCTTTCACGTATTCCTTTGTCACACACACAGAGATTAAAAGAGCTGAGGTACTTTGAGGTGTGGATGGCACTTCCGTATTTCTGTGTCCTGTAACGTGATGGGTATGCAGTGGAGCAGCCATAGCTACACGTGGGAGTATGGACTAAGAATCAGCCTGGTTCTGCCTATTGCTGTTCATTGTGCCAACAGAGGCTGTGCTTGGATTTTTTTTATATTTTACAAAATAAGCCTCAGTAGTTCCCAGGAATATTGTCACCTTTGATAAATGAGTATCTCCACTCCTTCCCATGAGGCTTTAATTGAAAATGAGATCACTCTTCCTTACCTGAGGAGCTGAGGTAGATCTCAGCAGGAATTTCTGCCAGGGATGCCATTGGCTCACAATGTCACTACCCATGTCCTACTCAGAAATCACAGTCTATTGTTGAAGCTTGTAAAAATGAACATTGGAACATTTCTACCAGTTTTATTCAGATCAGGTCCATTTTGCAATGCCTAAAGTGGAGATACACCATGAAAGGTCTGACAGATGGACAGAAGGGGAACACGACACACAACTTTGTCATGCTTCTTGTCACACAAGAACCTTCCCAGAAGCCAAAGGGCTTGTGACCTTTGACCATCACATACCTGATGATTAGGTACATTGCAGATTTCTCTTTTACAGACAAGTCTCAAATTAATTATCTGCCAAAGAAAGCACTGGAACTTTATCTTTGGCTTCATTACTTTTTTCGGTCTATTTTTCTTGGTTCCTCCATCTTTCATTTCTTTACTATTATTCCTTCCATTTACAAGCCAATTTTGAACTCCATTCCTCAGCCATTCAATGTATTATCTTTTTTTCTTTTCTTCTTCCACTCCAGCCATGGACAACTTGGAAAAATTGTTCTTTGTCAAGTCATTCTCTAATTGCCCAGCTACCCATCAGAGGATACCAGACTTTGCCACATTGCAGTTTTTCATATTTTGGTGGCCAGGAAGCAGCACAGCAGCCACCACCAACACTTACTGCCCAACCCAGCCAGAGACTACTGCCGAAAAGCCCAGCTCTGGTCTCATTTTGGATCCCAGCCTCCCACCATGGCCTTTCAGCTTGTTGGGTCCCATGGCCACACCATAAGCTGGGTCAAGAAATGCTCTGGCTGAAAATGAAGTGCTCTCAAAATTTGACTTTTGGTGGTCAGCCTGCTCCTGCCCAGGACTGCATCAAGACTAAGAGTTTCCAAACAGCCTTTGGTTGGTAGACTCCTATTGATGAGAAGTGGTGAAAGGCACAGCTCGAGCCTCTGCTGCACATTATTAATGTGTTTGCCAGGAAATCTGGGAGAGAACTCCAGAGTTTTATTGCTGTTGTTCATTGCAATGGCCCTAATTTTGCAACTCCTGATGTGTAGTAGGCTGTGTAGTCTGTAATATGTGAGACTACAACTTCAACCTCTCAAACCATGACCCTTCAAGATGAAGAACTGAAAAAACACAACTTGAATTGCTAAAACTTAAAAAAAAAAACTCAACCAAAACTTTAAAATATATGTTATTCCAATTACTAAGTAACAAAATGAGCTCACTTTAGTAGGTGGAGCAATGTTATTATTGCAACTAAACCACGGTCACTGCTTATCATTTACAGAGTGGGTGTTAAATAGAGCAAGATTACAAGCTTATCTTGCAGAAAATCCAGGGCTGTGGAGAGGAGCTGAAAAGATTTCCAAATCAGACAAAATCTTGCGACTTCAAAAGTCAGTAAGAGATTAAAATGTGCTTTCAATTTTATTTAGAACAGTGCAGGTATTTCCAAAAATGCATTTGGATAATATGATCCATCTCAGTGGACCTTCTCTTATGTTAAATATGATGTGTTAGCTGGTGTATTTAAAATGAAACAGGTTAAAGATCCTTTAATATAGAAAGCAAATGAAAATATGATAAAGTCAAAACAATTTTATCTTATATCAAAAAAGTCTTGATATTATTAAAATAAATCAAGAAAGTAAAAATTAATGTTTTGACTTTTCCTTGTTAAAAATATTTGTCAAAATTGACACATTCTTGCAAAACATTTGCACTTCAACAAATAGAATTCTTTTTTACAGAAGAATTGTTTCTCTGAGCTCTAATTAAAAACTGGCTAACTCACAGAACTGAAAAAATAGTTGTCAGTGGTGAATTATTACTGTGAGTCAACTATATGATGAAAGGGATTAGTTCATCAGCCAGTGCTATTTCATATTCTGATCTGTGATCCTGAAATAAAAATAAAAACAATTCTGAAAAATTTCTAGGTGCTAAGGAGTTTAGCAGAGTGACTAGAGCCATCACAGTGTGGTGGAGATCACTTTGGGAGACCTGTGACTCAAATATCAGCTGTTTCAAGTGAGGAAAATCCAGATATTGCCTCCACAAACAACTCTGCCTTGTCAGGACAGGACCAAGAAGTTTTGATGGATATATAACCGAGCAGTAAGTGAAAGCAGGGGAGAAACAAGCAAGACACTGAGAGGAGACCAATGGAGGAAGGTGGCATCCTGCTCTGATACCAACAACATAAAACTGTGAGAGTGGAAATATACACTGAGGAAAGGATAAGTTAATGCCCTTTGTTATTTTGCCCATCAAAGACTGAAAAGTGATGAGGGGGAATGAGTACAAAAGGTTACAGGGGTTTTTTTAAGGACAGAGTTTAAAAAAGCAGTTTAAAGCAGACAAGTTCAGAGGAAAAATGAAACAACTTCTTTTACCGGTAAGTCTGACTGACCATAGAAACATGGTAATTTTCAACATGGTGAACTCATCATTTGTCGCTGTGGGACACACAAGGACACACACGGACACATGTTCTCGAGAGAAGGCTGAATCTTCTTTATTAAATATTTGACTCCATATATATAGTATTTACACAGAGACTAGGGATTGGAGGAGAAGTTGGACACCTCTCCCATCCTATAGGTCAAGACAACTGCCCATCAGTTGTTTTTCACACTAAGAGAAAGTACGTAAACAACTTCGTCATCACATAAACAAGTTTCTAATTATAACACTCGTGTGTGAGAATGAACTAAAAACTATGGAGACATTGAGTTAGAAAGTGCATCAGGAAAGCTTGAAAAATCAGGGCGACAATCATTTCAGGATGTCTTTAAGTCAAAATTTTACTGAAGGCACAAGTTATTTTGGTTCAGCCTGAGAGAAGTAGGGGTAAAATTATCTAATCTGAGTTACAGAAAGTAACAGAATAAATGTCTTTTAAATATCCACTGTGTTTATTGAAGGGTAGCTTGCTTACACAGGTTTCTGCGAGCGACTGGTGATTGCAGGGTCCGGACCGTGCTTACTAATCTGGCTGATGACGAAGGCAAAGGATGGGTCCTTTGTATAGAAGTCCAAGAACATTTTATTTCTGCTCGAGGGAATCCAGGGAGAAAGACAAAATAGAGTAAAAAACATGGGGTTAAATATAGGATGAAAAGGGTGGATCTGAGGGTCAAGGGTCAATGGAAATAGACAAAAATGGTGCAGAGGATGGGCAACCAACTGGGGGAACCAATGAAACAACAAGGCAGAGCAAGGAGTGGAGTAATGCAGCAAACTGGGACCAATGAGGATCAGGAAAAGGGAGAACATTCCAGGAAAAGTACATATAAGGTAATCTAGGGGCTGGACTAAGGAGAACAGGGCTGAACTAGTGTAATCAGGGGTGACATCAACTACATCAGCTGTAGTGGTGTGCTTTGTAATCAACTTTGTATTAATGGTCTGTTCCATGTACCCTCGCAAGCTTTGTACTTGGTTGTACCCCTTTCTACCCCGCCCCTCCAAGGGCAGGACTGTCCTCTGGAACCCTTCCCAAGCCTGAGAATATTCTCGGAGGGGCCCAAGGTGATAGACCCTGAAACAGAGAATCCTCCTCCATCCCAGGGAGATTGGTTGTGAAAACGATAATTCAGCAGTCAGGATACCCCCCGAGATGCACTGCTTGGCTGACCCTGGACCCATCCTCTATTCCCCACCCCTCCCTAAAAGGTGATGCACGGCTTTGTTCCCGGCTTTGTCTGGGGGAGGCTCTGTCTGGGGAACGAGGCAAAGGTGCCATGGGGTGCCTTCAATAAACCATCTCTTGTCCCCCCAGCCAGGGACACTCCTTTCTTCCTCTTTGTTGTCACGATAAATCTGCCACAGAGAGCCACACTGGGACCCACCGGGCTGGCTGAATCTGCCAAGCAGCAGAGGAGCCCCGAGGCTTGGAACGGGGCCAGGATTAGCCAGGGCAAGCTCTGAGATAACGGCCCTGAGGGAAATTTACAATCAGCCAGTGGAATTTAACATGTGCTTACAGAGACCTCATGCTAGAAGTCACTTCTCACACTAACTTCAGAGGGGTGTTTCTGTTTGTCTATTCTTGCCCTTTCAGGGCTGAGCCATTATAACCTTCTGGGCTTCTACAATTTATAATGTAGGGGAGTCTACATTTAAATTATTTGTATATGGTGAGTGTCTCGGTCTGCGATCCCGGCTGGCAACAAATCGGTGGGGTGACAGTCCCCCAGGAGCTCTGCAGGTCCTGGTTATTGCTGGGTTGGGCACAGAGAACAAAGGACAGCAGCACGGGCCTTTGGGGTGGACTGGGATGTTTGTTCTGAACTCCCAAAAGACCCTTGCCAGTGGTGTGCAGAGGGTTTTATACAGAGATAAGACTGTGGGTGGACACAGTTTTACAAACCAATAGTGTAGTAGTTGGAATATACAACAGGGTGTCAGTCAATTACAAAGGTTAACTTGAGTGGACGGGAGAGGAAAGAAGGTCACATGTTCCAATGGAGGGTCGAGGTTTGGGTAAACCCCCACACACCCACGGGGTTGGACTCTTTCCAGATTGGGCCAGGGGTAAACTGACAGGGAAAGTGCTGGAACAGCGGGGGGGAGATACATGAAAAAACTCTGATCAATTGAAACAAAACTAATTATCAAAACACGCACCACAACAGGTGAGTAATCTGAAGATAGCCATGATTTTTTAACTGAATCAAATTATGCAAAAAATCAGGAATTTATTATCACCACTGTCAACAGTTGTTGAAAGTGAATGTTTGGATTAAAAAGACTGTCCTGGACATGGTTTTACAAATTATTTCTAACTCAAAATTTTGGTACTAAATCTAATGAGACTGAGCTTTTAACCTTCATTTTAGGAATATAAAAAGAGAGCTGATCTAGAATCACTCCCTTGGTGGCAGGGAGACTCACACAGATGCAAGAGGCATACTTGCCTTCCTTCCTGATTCAAAGCTTCCCTGTTTCCTCCTCCTTTGCCCAAGACCTCAGGCTATTTTCAGCAAGCAGAACATTTCTGTAGAAATATTTCACTCTCAGCAAAGCACCATTTCATCAGGAAAGAAATTAAAAGCTTGATCAATATAATTTCAGTGTTTAATTCCTGCTCATGCTACAAAATTAATTGTGCAGAACTAGATCTGCAATTTATATTTCTATTATGTTCTTCTTTACATGTAAAATGGGAATCTGATCTTCTTCTACTTTTAGATCCATTGAAAGGTCCTTGGGTGGAAGACTTTCTCCCTGTGTGTGTACACTTAGAAAATAAGAAGTATATCTCATATAGCTCATTTGTAACATAAATTATGTTTGTCCTACTGCTCTATTTAAAAAGAAATACAACCAACAGTTACGAAGTGCAAGTCAGAGATTTCACCTGTGGTACATTACTTGAACATTATATATTTAAATAAAGTATTGAATTCTTTGAAGAAATGAATTTATTGTATTCAATGTGTTTATCTGCAGACCAATATGACAATGGGATAACATTTTGCAATTTCAGATCATTTCTCCTGGCAAGGAAATTTTATTTGCCAATCAGCTGGTTTCTTTTACTCCATTTAATGTAGATGATGGATACTGGTCAGTGTGGGAGACAGGAAACCCTGTTCACTCTGGGAAAGGTTCAGCTAACAGCGAGGTGCAGACCAGGGCCTGTAACCAGAGGTCAGGTTGTATAGCTGGCATGTGCTTACCTCATGCATGAGGCAGTGATGGGTTGGGGAGCTGCATGGACACCCCATGATCAGAGAGCTGGCTGGATAAAGGAACTCACGAGCAGTGACATTGTAGTGGCAGGCAGCCAGTGCATGCTTGTTTGGGTTAAGCATAGAACATAAAAGAGAACATATGCCTCTTGATTTGTTACAATAAACAATCTTCTTGGAAGCAAGCAAGGAGGTCTATGTGTCTTTCTTGTCTAACCCCCATTGCTACGGGTTAGGACTGATGTTTTCACAAGAACATTGTCAACAACTAAGTCTAATAGTTGATATCAATCTAATAACTGATGCAGTGATAGAAATTTTTGTAAAATCTTCTGATATTTTCAGCCAATATTTATAGATAGGTTTACATTGTATTTATTTTTTGTGTTACAATTGTTTAACAGAATTGTATCTCAAATTGTATTTTTTCTCAAAAGCAAATTGATTATTTGCAGCAAACCTCTGATTTAATCTTGCCACTTTATTCAAGATCTACTCCCCCTCATCTTGGGTGTCCCTTTTTATTTCATGTCCTTGTTTTTAACCCCTCCACCTTCCCCCATGTCAGTGCACCTTTTCCATTTTCCATTACTTGTCCCATAATTCTTTCCTTGTCTTTCTCCTCCATGGTGCTATCTCCTCTTCCCAACAGGGAGACACATTCTTCTTTCTGATTCCTGCAAATGAAGATCCCTTATTTCAATATATGAATGTCCCCTGATATTATAATTATTATTATTATCTATGATACATTAAAAAATGACTTGGCATCCAGTGCTCTAGTTTAGTTGACAAGGTGGTGTTTGGTCGAAGTCTGGACTCAATGATCTTGGAGGTCTTTTCCAACCTCAATGATACTGTGATTCTATGATTTTACTCTTCACCCTACACAACACTACCTTAGACAACTCCTCTCTTTTAACTGCAAACATTAGTATTCACACAGGTCAAGATCAGAGTAAAACATTTTCTTGATCTAGTGCATAAGATACAGAAAGTAATTTTTCCTTGTGCAGAATAATTAGACACAATTTCATTCAGTTTTCTTTGGTTTAATGTTTCTGAAATCTTGCTTCTAGTCAGCAACTGCAGTGAGAGACTGCACCTTTTGGGTCAGACTTAGAATCACAGAACCATTAAGGTGGTAAAAGACCTCCAAGATCATGGAGTTCAACTTTTGACTGAGCACTACCTTCTTAACTAAACCAGAAGTGCCACGTAGAGTCATTTCTTGAGCACTTCCAGGGATGATGACTCTACTACCTCCCTTGGCAGCCAATGCCAGCTCTTGACAACCCTTTTGGTGAAGAAATTCTTCCTAATGTCCAGCCTGAACCTGTCCTGGTGCAGCTTGAGGCCGTTTGCTCTTGTCCTGTCACTGGCTGCCTGGGAGGAGTTGCAAGTCATCACACATCCATAGGACACACACCAAGGAAAAGCTTTTGTTTCCTGTATAGCTCTACCAGTCTGGCACCTGCATGAGAACTTAACTTGCAGAGGTGAGTGAATTAAGTTAGCTCTGTTTTATACCAAAGAACCATGAAGGAGCTGTGAGATGTTTTGGTGCAGATAAAACACTGCCACTTGCTCATTACCAGAATTGCTAAATCTGGACAAGTGTGCTGGGACAGCCAGGAACTCACTGCTCCTTCTGTTGCTTTTAAACACAACCTGTTGCACAATCCAAAAGAGTAAAGACCAGCCATCTCTAGACATCATTTTTCCAATCTTATTTTCAAGTTTTACATTCAAAGCTTCACTGAACTTTGCATCGAGCCAAGGGAGCCCAGTGAATCCATGTGCAGAGGCTGGATCAACACTGCAGCTTAGAGCAACTTCAGAGTTCTCACATTGTCACCACAGCCCAGAGAAAAGTGGAGCAGCAGCTGCTCACAAGCTGAAGCTGCAGCCCAACTTTCAGAGAGTATCTTAAGTATTTAAAAGGTCAAAAAAAAATTTTTTGTGCCTCCCTCTCTCCAGTGTCTTGTCTTGTTATTTCACTGATAAAATCTGGGGAGGACGTGCTGCTGTTTTTATAGTGCAACTGGCAAAGCCCCATGTCAGAAAAGTGTAGGTTGTAGCATGCATGACTAATGATTAATGATGCTCATTAAAAAATGAAGTTCTGATGAAATTCATTAATGCTTGGCTTGAGTCTTGCTAACAGTTATGCAACACTAAGAGCAAGACAGTTACAGATCTTGGCTGCCATTCATTGAGAGATAAAAGAATACCCATTTTTCTGTTTAACTCTATGTATGACATGCTGCACTACAGAAGAGAGATGCCTTGAAAAAGTGTCTCCAACGAGACACAGCCTGCAGCTCCATTGCCACCTGTGGATACGCACTGGAGTCTGGCATCCTGCTTTATTTCCCAGAGAACAAGGAAATAAAAGGTAACCACAGAAAAGAAGGATAAAAGTAAAAGCCATGTTTCTAGCTTGCCCTGGGGATGTGCTGAGGCCTGAGCAGCAGGCTTCAGTCAGAGTTGATATGCAAGATGAATCCATGGTATTATGTGACTGACTCCATCAGTATCATTTAGCTAAAAATATATTACAAGACACTTATGCTTGCTCTGTATAACCTTGTGTAGTAATCTGCAAGAAATGTAGCATTTTAAGAAGCCTTCCCAGCTGGTGTGAATAGGGGCCTGTTTGTAGGGTATTTCAGGGGAAACCCTCCCAGCTGAGGCCTGGGCCTGGCCAAGCCCTGGTCACTGCTGGTCAGGAGTTTCTGTGCTAAAAATATAATAAAGCTGCTTTGACTTGCTGATTTGAGCCTATAAAAGTTGGACTCACCTTTGGGGTGAATTTGGAGACCTCACTCATGGATGGATGCACTGTGTAGGATTTCCCCAATTGCTGGGAAGGGTTCTCCAGGTCCTCTGTGAAATGGGGCTCCCAGGTGACTGCGGACTCTGGATGATGGTAAGGTATTTAGGCAATTGGTGATGGACCTATCTTTCTCAATCACTGCCTTTTCTCTTGTATAGTAATGACTAGGTGCATTACCTTGCTTATTTTTGCTTGTTGCTAAAGCCAAGTGTTTAGTTTTATTGGATGTATCATTTTACTTTTGTGTTGTCTTTACATTCATAGTAAAATAAGACCATTCTTTCCATTGGTGTCTGTGTCCTTTAAATCACCCTCATCAATTAGCAGAACACCTGCTCAGCGAGAAAATAGCTTCAAGCAGACACCACCTTTGGCTTCTTAGGCACACGCTATTACTTCAATAATTTTATATATTGATCCTTTCACACTCCTAAAAATCCAAAAACAAGATAAGCAACTTTATTCTAAACAGCACAGCGAGAGACCAGCATAAGGGTAAACTGCCAATTGTTTGTAGGGAATATTAACAAGGAATGGGAAGGAAACATATATAGATATTATTATCGTATCTATTAACAATTTATATATGTTAAATAAATTAACCTATAATCCTATATACATACTAAATAACCCAAATCAGCTTTGTATTGTTATTAAGGTTAAATGTGTTATTTTGAATTCACTCAGGAAGACTGCTGGAGGTGCACAACTTTATATGGCTGACATTTAAATATGCTAGGCATTGGAGTTCACTACACATGCCATTGTTTTCCCTCCTATTTTATGTCTGTACTTTGCCCTTTATCTGAAGAATTAATAACTTATTTGGGACCATATTTTCTGGAGTGGCCTCAAAAAACCTCTTTATTACTTCCCATGGACAACTTCTATCTCAGTCAGAGCTTACTCTGAATTTTCTGGCCAAGCTCTGAATGAAGGATTTTTACTTAGGGAAGAAAAGAAAGATTCCAGGTTACCTTGGATTAATTCATCAGCATAGATCTCCTTTCCACTGCAGCTATAACAGTGAACAATTATTTGCCACAGCTTAGCCCTCCCTTTGAGCAGTGAATGCCAGAGAAACATGATCTCTTGGCTCTAAGCAGCAATTCTGTAGGGATAGTAACCCCAGAAACCCAGTCAAAAGTCTGAGTACTTTCTATTAAATTGAAATCATAGAATGGTTTGAAGGAATCCTAAAAGATAATTCAGTTCCAACTCTCTGCCATGGGCAGGGACACCTTCTACTATTCCAGGTTGCTGAGAGCCCCATCCATCCTGGCCTTGAACACATTTCAGCTGATCCACAAGCAAGTATCCAGCCCTGTGCCACTGGCACTGGATGCAGAGCTTATTTTCAGCATCATGGATCAGCCTATGAAATGGTCCCCCAGAGCTAAAACAGTACTTCTGAGGCATAAATTAAACTTCAGTGAAGCCCTAACTTTGCATGCTTCCCTCCTTTTCCTCAATGGCAGTGATGCCTTCTGACAGCCATGTTCCATCTAATTCCTGTCTCTCATGTTAAATTTCAGCAGACAATGACCAAGCTTATTTAATATGCAAAACTGATAACAGTTAACTTTGTGCAAGCCAAATTTTGGCTCAAAATATTTATTTTTAACTGCACTGTCAATTCCATGGAGAGGTATGCATTTGGACACAAGTCAAAACCCTTTAAGAAATCTTAACTATTCTGTATCAAGTGTGTTCAAACCTGGGGAAAGCAAAGTCATCACAATATATACTAACAGCACCATTAAAAACCAACTTTATTGTTGCAGTTTGAAATTATTTACACAATATAAATCTCTTTGAAAGGTACATTACTTCATTTAATCAGTGGTAGAAGGCCTTAGAATAATTTCAATCACATTTAGCTCAAAAGAAATACAATTCACTCCAATGAATAAATGATGCACCTAAACACCACAACACAGAAGAAACATGGGTACTCTTTTGAGGGATGACAGTACTAGAAGATGACAAAGGCTCTTTTAGAAACTGAGCTTAGTTTACTCACAGGATGCAAGTGGTCTTGTGTTTAAAGAACACTGAAAAATCCGCAGTAGCAAAGAAAATGACATAAAATGGAATATATTCTATCTTGTGGCCCTGTGTCTGCAAGTATTCAAAGGGTTTTAGTGAAGAGGCTCAGAAACAATGGCTCTAACTTGAAGTCACACCTTATAAAGTTTGGATACATTCTCTGTGCTGAGACTATTCAAAGCACCGTTGTACAAAGCAGCAGCATTGACTACCACACTGTGATACAAAATGGTAAAGGGAAACTTGCTACAAAAAAAAAAGATATTTCACACACTGAAAACTGAACACTTATTTTCTGATAACACTTAAGAATTACTACCATAAATTTAGAAACATATACTTTTTCTCCAGTTCACACTCTATTTTATCTATTTTATACAATATTTTTCATGTTTCTCTTCCAAGATCTCTTTCATCTTGCATGGGTCTCTACATGGGACAAACCCCAAAGTCACTTAATAGAGGAGCAACAGAGTTCCAATGCCACAAAAGTAGGCTGGTGCAGGACCTGAAGTCACTGCAGCATTTAGTGGCAAAGTTTGCTTGCTAGACTTCAAGTAACTTGTTTTCCTTTCCTTTTAGTTTCCGTGAAATTTCCCTCTGTGTCCTCTCTCTTTAAACATCAAATCAAAAATATTTGGGAAGTCCATGAACTAAACTCCATACCACAGGGAAACCGTGACAGCAGCCTGACAACCTTAGAAGGCTGCAGAAACAGAGTGTGAAACCTTGAAACAAAAATTTGGTCATCTGGTGAAGGCTGGCCGTCTAAGATCCCAGTGGTCTTCAGGGCCATCCGTTTTCTGAAATTTCCCAGTAATAATAAAACCCTTAATGAAAAAAATCTGTGCAGAGCAACATCCACACTATTAAATACACAGAAAAGCCCAAAACACAGTGTATTGCAAACTAACCAGCTACAAAGGCGCTTACTTTTTTTTTTTAATTACTTTTTAAACAGTTTCTTCCCTCTCTCCCCAGGTTGACTGGTTTCCTAATTAGACAATTTCTACAGACCAGACCAACTGTAAAAGTCACTTAAAAAGGAGAAAAAAAAATTAAAACAAAAAATGCCTTTTCCAGTGTCTCAGCACTTCACAAGGATGGAGCACCTCCTTACAGCCACCCTGTGCAAACATTTCACACATTTTCCTTCCCACTGAAGGTCTCTAAGCCACAAAGTCTGGTTTAATGCAACACATTCCATTGGGAATGGTGTGATTTCTCACTGTTGAGAGCCCCTTTCCTAGAGATCCTGTGTTTAGCTAACAGAACATCTGCCTTTTTTCCTTTCACAGTTATTAAAAACAATTATTTTGCCACTCACAGTCATAAAGAGGGAGGAAATCGTCGCAAAACTGCTCCACATCAGCCTTGCATTTCCCTGAAGGTCTGAAAAAATGCTTCCTCCTCCACTACCGTGATTACAACTTACTTGGTGTGGAAGATGACAGTAGATAGTAGCCAAGAGCAGCAGTTTAGCAATCTTAGAACACAACAAATAACAAAAAACATTAAAACAAGGAACACACAATCACCTAAAACACAGACACATGGTCAGCCTGCTCTGCCTAACTACAGGAAAGACTGCCCCTAACAAGAGATTACAGTGTCACTGTGGTTCAGAACAAAGTTTTATTTAATCAGAAAGTTACCCAATTTAAAAATTTCTTTTGGTATAAGTAACAGGAGTATTTGTAAGCTTCTGTTACCTACCAAAGGCTTTAAAAAAATCTGAACTTTATTCTGAAACAAACTTTACCCTTTATAATTTGCTCTTGTCCTTAAACCACAAGAGTAAACAAGCATATTCAATACCTTGCTACAGCTAAAATTTGAGCTTCCAAGTGACAGATTTACTTACGTTTACCAAGACCATCCCCCTCCTCTTGACTAGTACTTCTTGGATAATCTCACTTCCCAGGACCTTTGTAACCTCAACTGTCACCACAGGTAAGGCTGCAAGGTTGTACAAACTGCATCAAGATCAATTTGTCACATGAAGAATAAGATTTGCAAACCAGAATTTTACAACCGAGGTATCAAACACACCAAAGAGAAGAATAAACCAACAGCTTGAAGGACACTATGGAGCTCACAACAGAAAATGAAAGGCAACAGTGATGAAATACAGTTGGGGGAAAACTAACCTTCTGTGTTAGTCTGTGTTTCCAAGGTTAAAGGCCTCTTCAGAAAGGGACTTTTTACACCAAAAAAATTCTGATGAGAAGTCATGTACTGACAAGGCAGAATGTAATTTTAGTCCAAAAGAAACTAGTGAAAAGCCAAGTATGGAAAGAAAGATTTTAGATTCATGTTTATGCTAAAAGAAGTAGGGCTGTGGGCACAAGGAGTAGGGGGAGGGAATCACACACAAGGAAAATATCTCAGCTAGAGTATTTAAAATTTTAAAGGGGTACCAATTGTTCTAGTGTTGAGGTAAATTAATTGACAGAACTATATGAGTGATTTGGGCATTCAGTATAAGCATTTACAAGTTAGCAACTAATCCTGTTAGAAGGCTATATCCACCAAAAGCATTTGAGGGACTCCTATCACCACTGCCTCAATCAGTGTGTCCCCATGAGAGCACACACTTCAGGAGTACTTCAATCCAATATCCTTAATTTAGAAGTCAACAGCATTCAAGAATGTATAGGAAATTTTTGGAAGTTGAAATAAACAATTTTACCAGCTTTCTCTATTCCACTAGTACTGCATATACCTCTGACACATGGTTTGCCCTATTATTAGAACAGATTTTCTCTTCATCTAAGTACTGTATAAATCTCTTTATTCCCAGAATCATTCCCACGAGCAAGACTTGAAAAATGCTAATGGGGGAAAAAAGATCCTGGGTGTCCAAGGCTATAAATGGATATCTTAACATGAAAGTATTATGCTCCATTATAAATCAGTTTAACAAAAGTCCGCACACAGAGTTAGATTTCTTCTTTACATCAAAATTTCTACAAAATAGGAGAGAATACAATGCAATACACAAGTCCATAAATGCAAGATAGAGTACAATTCACACTAATTTACAAATGGTTATTTACACTGTTGTATATACATGCACAGTCAGACCTGGTTAATGAAAATTTCATGTGTACTTTTAAAATGCAAATCAACAGGTGTCAATGAAGATATTTAAAATTATGTGACAGGAGACTAGTGACCATTCAGTAATCTTTAGTGCTTGGGTGACCTAAGAAATTAGGCCTGGATTAGCCAGATCTGACTGCAGAAATGAGAAGGAAAAAAAAAAATCACACTATTCTGCTTTACAAAAGCAACCAGGCTACTACAGTCTATTGACTTGATGCTATTTCTGCAAGAATGCCCAGATTAATAATCCTCTTTATATTTACAATATAGCTTTAACTACAGCAAGAATTATTATTAATTTTGGCATTCATGTCCTTAGCTTAACAAAGGCAACAGAGTATTTTCTTGGCAAGTCACAGTCAAAACTACTACAGGATGTTTCTAGAGCTCAGTCATTTTTTTGTCCTACTTCAAATATCTTCATGTTGCTCTTACAGAGACCAAGATTAATTAGCTGAAATCTGTTCTCTAGTACCTAACTTACATTCAGAATGTCCTGTATTCACAGTTTCAAGCTACCTTATCATCTGCAATGCGAGTTACTACTTCCAACCTAATGTATCTGTAGATATTCCTCAGGAAACAAGGATATCCGAGTGCTACTGGCTCAAACGGATGTGGAACAAGGCTCAAGGTAACTGGCATTTCATTTTGGGAGATGTTTTACAGTATTTCCTCAGAGCTGATCACAAATGGATTAAGCTTCACTTCTCCTAAGAGAAAGCTGATGCAGAGCAGTGTTGAAGTGTCTGAAGCAAATTCCAATGTGCAAACTTAAAGCCTTGACCAGTACTGCAAAGTCAACCACTGTAACCTGTGACAGTCCTTGTGCTCCTTCAAAGTGGCTCAGGAAAAGCTTGGGCTATTCGCTACCTGCTTCAAAGTGCTTTTACAGGATTCACTCCAGAAGGATGAGACTGAGCTGCACTCAGGAAAAGCTTTGGTTCAGCGGAAGCAAACTTCCATTCCTGCAGTTATTGCTACTTGAGCTATACAAACAAAAATACTACTGACAAAAATTACAGTAACTCCAAACCTAAGGAGTACGGGTACCTAGAAAGGGAATGTGTTTTGCTAGCCACTGGGAAACTTAGGACCTGTCAAGTGTTAGATTTCCCAAGACCAAATTAACTTTACAGCCTTCTTTCAAAGTATCTCATAAATACAAAGCAACACTGTCAGAAATAAAGCCACTGCTTGGAAGGAAATAGTAACAAAGAGTTCAAAAATCTTTAGCAATCTTAGTTCCAAGGACATCTTGCTGAACTTAAAGGAAATACAAGACAGCAGGGTATTATTCATCAAATGTCAATCAAGTCCACAGGGAGAAAGTACAAAAGATTAAGGTCTTCAGTGCCTTCATGAGCTCTAGCAACATCCTTGATAACTGCTACAAAGTAAATTATAAATGTCTATTTTAGCTATTTGTTTCAAATCAAAGAGAGTTTGTCCAGTATAGTAACTTCCAGCTAATGAAAGGTTACCTCATTTCAAGTTACAAAAAATACCAGTTCTCACATTTGTATAAAGATTTTTAAGGTTTTGACTGAAAAAAAATAAAATGGAAACATTCAGAGATTAATATAAGCAAGAGGAAAAACAAATCCTAAATCTTGCTTTTGTAAAACAACAGAATACCATTGGAAATGGTCTTTATTGGTGAAGATTTTTCATTGACATGGATTTTCTTTGTCCTGAATCACTCCAAGTTTTTGTAAAGCACACATGTATGTACTTGTGTACATACTATACACACATACACACACTGCTATGTGCCATAAAGCAATTCTGAATAAATCTCTTTGCTGGAGTCTGTACAACAGACGCCCCATGTAAGTTTGTGTTTGCATGTGTTCATGCACACACACAGACTTTGTACACGTGGGCACTTATGTGACCAAAGTGCAAAGTTTTTCAGAGTATCATCAGAGTCGAGTTCATGCCTGCCTAGCTCCAAACTGCATTGTTGGGCTTGAGTTTTCTGCTGTGGGTTCCTTCCTACCTCCTGTCCTCCAATCCCACCCTCTGTTTCACAGTTAAAGCCTCTTTCCCACACAGACTTATGCATTGTTCCAGTAGGTAAACATTTTCTTTTCAGTTAACATTTTGTAATCCAGACCATTCTTGGTACAATAGCTTTAAGAAATAAAGTGTGTGTGATGATCAAAGCCTCACTGTTCAAGTCATACACTTTTCCATATTGTCCTTCAAACTGGAGACTTTGAAAAGCAATTTGCTGACAGGAAAAAAAAAGAACCACCAGACATACCAGAATCTGCACAACTACAGGACCAGGCATTTAAGACTTAAGAGTCCAAGGTTAGAAGACAACAAAGCAGAAAACTGTCATCAAAACAGGAACTGTAAATCTGTGTTTTGCTCCCCAGTGCAACAGAATCTCTGCTCTCCTATCTCCAGTCCAACAGTCCATTCTGCCACTGGAGCATAAAAGACACAGACACCAGAACAGTGTTCAAATCTAGAATCAAGTCTCAAAATGGAAGAGAAATTTGGAATAGTGGTCTTTTAATTTTGAGAGTATACTTAAACAACAAGCAGCTTTCCCAGAGAAGTTAGGGATGGTAGGCTGTCCACCTAACACCAGCAATTAGTACAATATCCTCAGAGAATCTTGTGGTCACAGAACTTGAATATTTCTACAGCTCAATCAAGACCAAAATAAAATCAAAATGTTATTTATCATTTCAACAAGCTGCTTGATTCTTGTGCAAAAGGAAAGTATCATCATATGGAAAACTATATTTAAAAAAAAAAGGAGAGAAAACCAAAGATCATCCTAACCCTTCTCCCCAGCTAGACCACACTAGAGATCTCCACAAGTCTATTGTCACTCCTTTTGCTCATAGGCCTCTAAAAGAAGAACTGTCTCTGACACGTCTTCTTTAGTATAAGTTAATGCAACTTCAATAAAATAAGTTGTTAAATGAATCCTTTGGAACAACTTCACTGTCTGCACCCAACTTTTAACAAAAACTGATGAAAGCAGCAACGGAATCATATTAAACGTATAATAAATAATTCACATACAACGTGTTAAATTACAAAGAAGGATTAAATTGCCATTTCTACAACTTTTTATAGATTTAGCAAGTTTCTAATCCATTTTATATCAACAGCAGTATTGTGTTCTTCATAATAAATTTAACATTGAAGGACTGTCTAGAGGCATTATTTATAAAGCAAGAACCACCAAGTGAGCATTACAGCACTTCAACAAATGTTTAGCTTTTTTTCCAGTATCTTCTCAGAAAAGATTCAGGGGTTGCTTATCCACTTGGTAAGAGTCCTCCTCTTTGTTACTCAGGAAGAGTTAACATCATGACCTCCAGTTTCATTTTGAAATACTGGTTAAACCGAACAATTGCATACCTGGTCAAAGGGAGAGAGACATTCCAGGTTAGGAACAGGTAACTCTTCACATGACAACAGCTATGCTAAGTCAAAATTCCACTGATCCCACCACCCTGTTTCCGAAACTGACTCTTAGCAGCTGCCAAAGGAAGAACTTAAGAACAGAGCAATCATGATATTGTACTTCTCCATCACCTCCTCAATTCCAGCTTGCAAAAGAGATGCTGCTCCAGGATTATCACAGATAGTGGTTTAGTGCCTAGTTTTTCTTAATGTACTGTCCAACAATGCCACAGAAATGTGATCTTGATGATTAAAACAAACGTGTCAAAGCTGAGAAGTTTTTGGGGTTTATCACTGGTGTTTTCTCCCCATCTAGTGCTGACTGCCAGGTACTGCAGTGTGAGATCATTAGGAATCCACATCGGTTTTCTTCACAGAAATGACATAATTAAACACAGTAACTGGCTTAGTCAGTACAAAAAATCTGAAGTGGGACCTTTTGCCAGGTAAAATGATGAATTTTATCACCTTGCTTAGACCCTTGAAGAAATCAATTCCTCTGCTTGTTGCCATGAAAGACCATTTTAAAAAGGCCAAAGACACAGGCATCTACCGGAAACAGAACTTAACATTCATTGGTGGTACAAAGACTCTTTAAAACAAGAATAGTAACTTCCAGGATCAACACTTCATGCAATAATGCATGAAGTGATCAACATTTCATGCAAAAGCTCTTTGATTCTCACTGTTGGAAACGTAGGTCTTGCATCTGACAGCACACCTCACTGACCAACTGGACTTTTAATGCCTTTGTCTCCTCAGCAAAAGATACTTAATACCCAAAAAAATAATGTTCCTTGCCTTGTAAACCATGTGTTTTAGCCCAGAGGCACATAATTTAGAGAACTTTCAGTAACAAAAACCACTGACAGACAGCTTTTACTGTCTTGTTTTCCCTTAAAAATGAAGAGTTTTATTGTATGAACACAGAGGTCAGGTGTGTTGCTCAGATGTCAATTTCTGATAGGTGAGGTTTTGGACTAAATGGCCCCACAAGTCCCTTCCAACCTCTAGTATTCCATGATTGTACATAGCAAGTACACTTACCCTAAAAAATCAAAATCAATGGTGGAATATTTGGCTTGAATTAGAGCCCACAGTCCCCAGAAGAAGTGTGAAGCCTGAAAGAAAAAAAATTAGGAGCAAAAAATTAACCTTATCTTAAATCTAACATGAAAACATATTCTCAGAGACAAAACTATCTATAAGAGAATATTCAAAACCCAATCTTTTTGTAAAATTATTTGATCTCTCTTTAAAGAGATTTATAAACAGTATTATAGAATAAATTACTTACAAGCAGACAAGGAAATCCATTGGAGTCTAACTCCCCATGTGTCATTTTCAAGAGAAACAATGCTGCATTTACAAACTACATCACCTCTTAAGTAGATTGTTGTATGACTGTACACACCATGCTAAAAAATGCACAGAAATGTAACTACCACCTCTACTGCTGCTAATTAAATTTCTATTATTCCACATGCATGGAACTGTAGTGCAAACAGGAAAGTCCTTTTGAATTTTTGATTACACCCTTAGACCTCTATAATTACACCCACTTTCACTGCTGACTTGGACAAAGGGATATATAACGCTTTAAGTAAACTTCTAATTCATCAGCATTTCCACAAATTCCTCATCTGTTCCAGACTCACTTCCAGCAGGAGCCCAGAGCAGTAGTCTGAAGGCCTCTGTTCACTTTGAGATTGAAAGTATGGATTATACTTATGACATGACTGTTAATAAACTTCAAAATGAACATGTAATGGCCATAAGCTTGACAGTGTCCTTGTGGAAGACATTTCTGGCCACCCAGGTTGCAAGTGACAGACTTTAAATGACTGCTCATATTAATTACCTAAATGGCTTCCTGAAGCTTGCGTGTAACATTTGACCAGGAATTTCATAGACATCCATGGACACACCTGAAAACACCTCAAAACAGCAACTTATCTGCATCCATGTGAATCTTGTACCTCCAGTTCAGATAACTTTGCCAGAGAGTTGCAGTTCATTATTGTACATCAACATCCCTCAACTTCATGTCGAGTTTTCCCTTAATAAAGCTTCCCATATGAACTGACACAAGAGTCACACCGTGTTTATGCATCACGGGTAGTCTACAGGCAAGTCCTAACCTGTTCTCTAAACACAACTCTATTCTCTTATACATTACTATGATCATTGTTTAAAACTGAAAAAATAGTGCTATATATTTTCAAACAGACCACTAGCCTGCCTAATTGCAGCTCTAACTTTCCCAAATGAATGGGACAGCTGAATTCAACAGTTAACAATTAACATTTTAAAAGAATAGCAGCACACAAGCCAATGTTTTTAAAGCTTCTATAAGAATCATCTTCCTGTTAACTATACTTTCTCACCGCAACCAGTAGCTTTTGCCAGAAAACTGAGGGTATTACAGTAACAGAGGTGTGCTTGAATTAGTAGGAAACAGGACTAAAATAAGGCCAAAGTGGCTACTTTAGCCTTATTCCTCCCACAAACAGCTGGGAATATTACTCTGAAGAATTAAAAAAAAAATAAAAGCACTTTTGCTGTAACATTTCCCATCACATCATCTAGGCAAAACAAGATCAGCAAAAGACTCTAGATTGACCTATTTATCTGAAAAAAAAAAAGGAAAATCGAAATATTCTAGTTTAACAGAATGTTATCATTCTATTTTAAAAAGGCTTTTAAAGCATCTAAGTCTTCATGAAGCACTACCTTTTTTCTGTCTTCTTACCATTACAAGCAAAAGTTCAACAAAGACCCACCATAAGCTGTGACCAACTTAAACTTGCCAGACCAATAAAAAGCCAACAGAAATCCTCAGTCAAAGCTCATCTCCTTGTTTTCTGAATGTGCAGTGCCTCCTTCACTAGGAATATTCTAGAGAGAATATTTAACATGCAACAGAGAAGCAAGTTTCCACAGAACAGCAAAGTTTTATTTCTTATGGAAGTTTTCTTTACATGCCACCACACCTAAATTCAAGAAAATAGCAACTACATTTGCTCAAAGAGTATCAGGCTCCTCTGCATCATTTAAAATATTCTAATCAGGTGTTTATTACTTACCAGTGCAAACTGATTGACTTGGACATACAGAACTTCAACTTCTTTTTCACTGACTTCTGTGCCAAAGCCTTTATATTCTTTGTAGGCCTCAAGGTAAGATCTCAGCCATTGCTCCTGTAATTTTCTGTTGGGATAAAGGCTGTAGTCTACCTCATTTACTCCTAGGAAAAAGAAAAGAATACAATTAGAACCTCAAGATGCTTAACAAGACCATTAGAAATCCTTTAGTACTACCATTAGTAGTTCATTACTGTACCCCTTCCCAACCCAATACACAGACTGATGTGGCCAAAAAACCCACGTTTTTACTTTGACCTGACCTTATAAATTACGTGTTGCCAAGAATTTACCACATACAAATCAGAGTGTTCCACATTACAAATCTATGTTTTCAGCCAGATAGAGCCTGCTTGTATGTTGGGATTCAACACCTTGGGCTTTGAGAAAAAGCTTAAGAAAAAGTATTTGCTTTATGAAACAAAAACCCTCACAAATAAATCGAACATTACGTATTTTGTTGGAAAAGAGATTTGTATGCCACAACATCCCAAACCAAATCCAGATGTGAATCACTAAGCTCATGATTGAAGAAAACTTACTATGAGTCTGCCTCTCTCCTCCACAGGGCATTGATAGAATTAGGAGCACATAACCCATTTTTATCCTATTTTTCTTCCCATACTGAAGGCACCTAGTCATAGGCTACAGGGAGTCAGCCAGGAGCCCCAGACCTGGATCACAGTTTGAACCATTGTCCTGGTTTGGCATGGATTTACTTTTTGGTGTGGAAATGATTCCCTGTTAGGACCTTGATAGCTTCCTGATCAGTGGCCAGTTTTGATTATTGACACATTATTAAACCAACAAAAGGGGTAAATAGCCTTTGTGAACACACATTTTGGGGCAAGGACACCGGGGGGGGGGGGAGCTATTTTTGGTTTCCAGCTGGGAAAAGGTAACAGGGTGCTGGCTGGCTGGCCCCACTCTGGCACAGTCTGTCGGGCCCCGTGGCTCCCAGGCAGGGGAGGGAAGGACATCAGCCCCCAGCATGGCCTGCAAGGACCAGCACCACGACTGCTTCAGGCTGGCCACCACCCTTCCCTCTGCAGGCGCCGTGTGAGAGACTGACTCTTTCAGTGCACAGGTGAGACCTGCATGACCTTAAATCCTCCCTAGAGTAAGAGAAATAAAAGGAGTGAAGACACGTAGAGAAACAACATGAAGACACCCAGGTCAGTCAAGAAGGCGTCAGGTTCCAGATGGAAGGACTATGAGGAGATGCCTTATTTTTAAGCTGAAAATACTCTTGAAAGGCTATGCAGAATATATAATTGATGCAACAGACTCTTTTTCCCTGTAACTCATCGAAAGAAGCATGGGGGGGTGAAGTGTTCAAATTGTAGATATAAGCAAGGGTATTTATGCTAAATCAAGTAGATGTTAAAGTAGCTGTGATCCCATGAAAAGTTTGAACAGAGAGAGTGAGAGTGATGGAGGTCCTTTGCCCCCAGGAGAGAAGAGAACCTCTGTTCCCAGAGATGAAGATGATCTCAGAGATAGAAGAAGAGAACCTTTGCTTCTGAATAGCTCATCCTTGAAAGTGTACCCCATTAGCCAAAGACTGAGCCCTCAGAAACAGTAATGGGANAGAAATCTCTGTGGTATGTCAAAAGAGAGTCCTCTCCCTAAGTGAACTGAAGACATACTGTTCTAGAGGTGATAAACTGGCTGAATTGTTTCTGTACATGGTCAGTGGGAAAGAAAAGAGGGTGTGGGGGGAGGAGGAGAGGTGTTCTGAAGGTTTTATTCTGATTCTTATTATTCTTTCAGTTCTGTTAATAAAATTTTCTTTATACTTTTAAAGTTTTAGCCTGCTTTGCTTTTCTCCTAATCCTGTCTCACAGCAGAAAATAGACCCACCACATAAATTTGGTGCATTGGCCGCAAAATCTCAAACTGGCAAACCAAAACCACTACAACTTCCATTTCACTCCCAATGAATTTGGGAATACTCATTAATTCTTATATTATGAATGTTGCAATCCACTAGTACCTAAACTCTTTTGTGTGCTAGATCCACATAAATTTAGCTTAAAAAAATAATTCAGATTTTTACTGGATAGAGAGTAGAAGTGAATCTTCATAGGCAATGTATTTGTGCATTTATTCTTCTTACCAATGATAGATTTCAGAAGTGTAAGATGAAAAATCAAGCTTTCAAATATAATTTTGTAAAAGAACTTAACTTGCTTTCCAAATGTTTAAATTACCAATTATACAACTCAAATTACCAAGCACACACTCTGATTTTTTGTTAAGTTATCTGAACTTAACATTGTTTGTGAAGCAACCAGTACATTAAGGGTCTTCACTTCACCACAGTGTGCTTTCCATCTGCTCTAATCATTATGTAGGTCTTCCCTGCTGGCCCATGCTCTGAAATAATACACTTGAGGTCATTTCTCCCTTACAGAGTAAGTGGAATGGGTATCCAGAGTAAAAAATTTGAACTTGTTAATAAATAATCTAAAAACACCATATTCCTAAAATCCCACCTTTTTCCTATGACACAGTCTTAACCTTTACTTCTCATTTTAGGACAGGTCAAGTACTTAGTGCACACATTCAAAACCACCAAAAAATATACAATCCTGCCTTTTGGTACTGTGGAATTACACTGAATACAATACAAACACCTCTAGTGTGATATCCACAGTATTCCATTACAGTGGGCTGTCTCTGCTGTGACACTTCACAGAAGGACAGGGTGAAAGCCATGTGTTCTGAACTTATCTAATTCTATCAAAACTTTGGACATGATGTTTCTCTTTCTGGGTTAGAAGACCTGCAAAGGAAGGGCACAGCAGGCCTGCAAAGAGGGACATCAACACATTCTGATACCATCAGCTGACAGCTCTAAGCATGTAACTAAATACACAAACAACAAAAAAAAACCCCAGAATGTGCAAGTATGAGTTTGTTGGGTTTTTTAGTAAAACCAGCCAACTTTTACCTCAGATTCTTACCTGCAAATTCATTGAAGTGATTTCCAATGTCATAAGCCAGGTAGTTGTACCCAGAGTACTCATAGTCTATGAACTGCACGTCACCTATGTGAGAGACAACAGCAGCAACATTAGAGTCAAATCAAGTAACAGCCCTAATCCTTTGGTGTCCTTTGAAGATTTTTGGAGAAAACAAACCACAAACCCATCTTGCACTCAGTTGTGTGCACTCAGACATTTCAGGGAAAGGCTGTGACTTCTATAATATGAGCTATTTAAGGGTAAATATTCATTCAGGAAAGCTCCTAAATTTAGAGCTTACAATTCTCCCTCCTTCAAGTCTGAGTAGGAGAATTTCAGTTTTAACTTCTACCACATGAGGGCCTCCCTTACTCTCAAAATTAGAAGTACAGTAGCATATTCTTTAAACTTTATGCAGAAATAGCAGATCAATTTCTCCCTGACTTAAAAAATAACAGTCCTGTTTATTATCACACAAATGTGCAGCCACAGTGGACTAACATTGCAACATGCTGACACTTCCTGTTTCCTCAACTACTCTTACAAAGCAAGATTATTCTTAATTGTTGCTTTTTTAAGCTGGATTCAATAGCAAACCATCAGATAATCATAAGGTCCCCAAAGCTATCAAACTGTGTAGCATTGTGTAAACAAGGGCTAATAACACAGCAAAACACCGTCAAAAGTATTTCCAAATTAGGTTTACTCGCAGTGAAGCTGGGGAAAATGCATTGAAGCTGCTCAAGAATATCTACAGCACATAAAACAGTCAAAATGTAAATGAAATGGATTAGGTAAAACTAGAGCTCTTGTGTTTTAAGGGAAACCAGCAAAATTACTAAAAAATCAGAAAATGAAGCAATGGGTTAACATAAGACCTGTTTGCACTAGAACATTAAAAAGTAAAACCTTACACTTCCTACTGCTATACTGAAATGAGTAATTTTCACCATTGTACCCTTCTCCCTCTCTATACTTTTTTTACTACCTGCATTAGTTAATTAACAAAAACATTTGTTCTATTATAATTAAAAATCTTTTAACATGACTTAAATCTCTAGGCTAAAAAGAAAATTTAAGAACAATGTTAAAATTAAGTACATTATGTATGTATTTCCTAGACTAAGGATTTTAAGTGTCTACTACACTGCCTCCTTAAGATTTAGGAATATTGTACATCTCAAATAAAATAGTTTCACCAATGTCCTGACCAAGTTAGCAGAGAAGAAATTTGTAAGAAATGTTCTTTCCTATGCAGTTCATCTTTGCCATTCTTGAACTACTAACACAATTATATTTTCCAGATGGACAAATCTTTTTGTCTAAGCATTTCAAATGGAAATTAAACTCTACAACACAAATATAATCACATAGTCACAAATCCTCCAAATCTGAGTTCGCCCTTACACCCACTGAAAGAGAGGCTTGCTTACCAAGGTTATGATGTTAAATCTTTTAGGTTCTAACAAACCAACCGCCCTGCATAGTGGCAAGCTCCTTTCAGGAAATTCTGTTGGCAGTGGAAAAGTTGAAGTTCTCTAGAGCTTTGAAGTGGCAAATCTTACAGCAGCTGCAAGCAAGACCTTATTGTCACAGATGAACTTCCTCCACTGCCTGACTGGCAGATTCACAGGCCTGCTCTTCCCACTGGTTCTCCAGTGCTTTTCAAAACAGACACCTCTAAAGTTACAAGCCAGTTAAAGTCCCACCTCTGGCTAACATTCTGCTACACAACTGATCTCTTGAATCCCTTCTGCCTCCCAAACATTTAATATTGCTTGTATTAAGAGAAGGTTTTTTTGTTCCTTCCTCACGTAAAATCCAAACACAGCACACAAAAGTCTGCTAGTAAAATATGGACATACATTAAATTTTTCATGTGCAGATTTTACCTAGAACATACCTGAGTATCATTACAAATTTTTAATTGCAGCTAACATTTAAAAAACTTCCAGATACAAAGAATATTACATAAAAGCAGAAATTGAAGCTAACAGGACATGGGTGGGACTGTTACTAGGAGCTGTCCTCACAAAACAGGGACAAGGGCATACCCAGACCTTGGGTAGCAGATGGAGAAAACTTGGCAACCTCCCATTTGATAAGACAAAAGTTCAAAGCAAAAAAGCTTTGCATTTATACTGATCCACTTCAGACTCATACTACTGTGAAACACAACTTTTTAAGTTAATTTTTTCACAAAGACTCAAAATAAAGATGCGCGGTTCTTTCTGTGGAACTGAAAGAAAGCAAAAACTTTGAAGTTTGCTGGTTCAAAAATGTGCAACATATACATACTTATATGTACACATACATACATCTGCCCTGATTTAGAAAAAGCAGAAGAAAGTTTGCAGTTGTTGTTTAAATAATCATTGTATTTTAAGACTTACTGCAGCTCATATGAGAAAGCCACTTCTAAAAGCTATGGCTTACATTACTGGTTTAGCAGGTAGCTGTTGTTTCAAGGTTTCTAAAAGGTATCACAAACTGTATATTCCATCAATATCCCTGAGAGCAGGCAGATCAATAAGAGACACTGGCTTAAATGTATTTGTGCTTTATTGAAATGAGACAATTTAAAAACAAGCTCTTCCATCTCTCTGGAAAAGCTACTGCTATTGACAGGAATAGACACATCAAGAGTGTGGAATATTTCAAATTGAAACACATTTCTTTTGTCCAAGCATTTCCTAGGGCAGACAACATGCAACATACCCTACAAAAACCACAGAAAGATCAGAATGGAATTCACTGTATTCCTTATCCCAGAAATCCACTTTTAAATAGCTCAAGTAGTAATCAAGAAAGCATCTGCTAGATCTCCTCAGGGTTCTGACAGGTAGGAGGATGAAGACACCTCTCCTAGCTGCTTTTCTTTTTTAATGGTTTAACAGGGAAAGCAGTTCCCCTGTCCAAGTCTTGGCAGTAGTCACCACAGCTGAATGATGTATCCTGAGTTCTGCCCCATCCTGCTCATAGGTGAGTTACTGAGCCCCTAGAAAACAACTTCAAAGACAAGGAAGGATCTGTGCTGGGAACATACTTGAAAATTCACAAACAGGTCACCCACCCAAAGGATAGTTTAAATATATCCAGCAATAATTCAAAAATACCCAAAAGAGCTCTGCAAAACAAAACACGTTTTTAGATCAAAACCAGAAGCCTTAAAAATGCCTTAGTCTCCACAAGCACTGAGCATCCACAGATTCCTACCAAAGATCATAGAAAACATTGGGCAGGCAGAGGGAATAAACAGAGCAAAAACTATCCATCTACCTACACACAATTCCCTGCCAACTAATTTTCATATATGCAAAAAGCACACATAGAAACAGGAAAAAGAATTCTGATACTTGATCTTATTGAACAGTAAGTATTTGAATATTGAATATTCTTAAAATAGCAGGTATTTTTGGAAATTCCCAGGTCATGCTGGGAAAAAAAAAAAAACACTACATAAAACAAACATATTTAGAAGCATCAGAACACAAGGTCTATAAATAATCACTACCAAGCTTCAAGCATATTTTGAGTATTCTTGATGTCAAAACTGCAATAAAAAGCAATGTGAAGTGCTGGACTATATTCTTCAAAGGGTAGATGACAGTGATAATTATAAGTTATGTAAAGTAACATTGCAGATTTTCCTATCCTGAGTGACTGAGAATGGACATTAGCAAAACAGCAAGAGGCAGAGTTCTCTCAACCACAGTAAGAACAAATTCGAATCACATGAGCGAAACTCCATTAAATGAACTTAACACTCAACACGCTCTTCCAGGCTCATAAATAAGGACAGGAGACTGATTTTTATTAAAAGCAGTATGTGACATAACCATGATTTTTCTTTCAAGCCTGAAAACTTAATGTGAATTTAATGCAGAGGACAAGTCTAAGGCAAAACTCAGGAACAAGCCATAATTATTCATACTGCATTGGACACAAGTCCTAATGAGTCCTGACAGTCTGTAGCTTAAATACACACCCACACATTCCCCCAACTAGTAAATGTGCAGATTAGGCATTCAAAAACAAAATTATAACTATAGTATTACTAAAAAAAAAATAAATTTGGTTTTCTTTGTGCCAGCTCCTGAAAATCCAGACAATACTACCAGTTTTGCACAGATTTTACTGAGGAATAAAGGAAAAATACAGTAGCTAATCCAGAAAACCAATTCTCTCGTTTTTAGTTTAGAGTCACCAAGGTCTTTTGGATACAAAAAGAAGCTTTTCTAGATGTATGACTCTAGTCAGAGGATTACATTCACCAAAGCTGTTAACTACCTTCAGATGTCTAATTTGATGCCATCTCCAGTGAAGCTCATCTTTAAAAGGTTATACTTTGTGCTCTTGCAAAAATATTTTTATACCAAGAAAAGCTTTTGCACTGCTGAACAAAATTCCAGTTATACATGTTTCTTTACAGTTAAAGCTCAGCTTCCTGTTTATGCTCTTTAAAAAGTGTGCTATAAAAAACAGCTTTCAAATGACAATCATCCTTTCCTCAATGACAATCATGGCATTGAGGTTTGGTTACTATGAAAATGGTCACTGCTGTACCCAGATTACAGAAATTTTACAACATAGTACATGTACAGTGTTCAAACATAAGTTTAATAATATATTTACTTCATATTTCCAAGTGTTTCCCCCAGCTGTGTTACAGCCTGCATGAAGCCTAGGTACTTTACACCCCACCCACTCTCCAAACTCTAACACTCACAGACTTGTTACTGTAGGATTGCTCACAAGTGATGCACTACTGGCATTATTTTTTCCTCCAGTCTGTTTGCAAAAAGAAAAGCACACAGCATTTGTCTTTCAATTAGGAGCTTCAAGTCTATCAACCATAATAGTGAAGCTTTTAAAGGAATTCCTCAGACTATTTTTCTTTTTCTGGCATGGTTCTATGAAAAGTGACTACAAAAGTTACTTTTACCTCAGTGGATCTGCTCTGGAATGCTAAAACTCAAGGTAATTTCAGCACCAAAAGACCCACATGGTGAAAAGAGATTCATTTTTGGTGCTACAGTATCACAACATCAAATGTGTAAGACTATAAGTCTGGTCTTATGTACACCTTTCATACTCTCCCCCCTTCCTCTTTTCAAGCAGAACTATAGTCCATCATTGAAACTCAATAAAAACACTCAAGCTTGGTACTGAATTAATAGAATTTAAAATTTATGTTAATAGCATTGTAAGGGTGCATATACACATACAGGCATATATAACTAAAAGCACTAGCAATCCCCTTCAAACATGGTATCCCTCAGAGGAAAACTTGTATACATATCACCAAAAGAGTTTATTTCCTCAATTCACATGGTGAAGCAGAAACGATGCAGAATTCACATATGAGGCAGAAACATGTTAGCACACACAGCAGATTTTCATACTCGAATCAGCATTAGCTTGGTTTTGTTATTCTTTTTCTTTAGTAGTTAAGGCACATAACTTAAATACCAACAGTCTTACTCAACTGGCACAAATATACACAGCTACTAGAAGGAATGTGTCATCTTTATTTCAAAAGAAAACTGTGTAATCTGCTTAGTCACATTTAGCTGAGCTCAGGTATTTGAAATGGGAGGAAAACTGTATTTTTACTGCACAATGGCCATTTTAGTGTCAGAAGTTTGCCTTGTTTGTTTTAATATCTCATTGATTCACTTAGTAACTGTCCTAGTTCAGCATTGATTTAATTTTTTATGTGGAACAATTCCCTATCTGAAGCCCTGCAAATGTAGCAGAGAACCAGCCAGCAGCCACTCTTCAATACTGACACATAACTGAGCCAATGGGAAGTAGATCCACCTTTTGTGAACACACATTCTTAAGGCAGAAAAAGCCGAGAGTGCCTCTCTTGGCTGCCGGCCTTGGAGGAGGTGGCGGCCTGGGCCGGTCGGGTCCCCATGGGCCGGCTGAGATTCTCCGCTCCTGGACGGGGGTGAGGGGGAGCCGAGCCCCTCACGGGGAGCCCGCCAGGCTCTGGCCTGCAGGGCGGCCGGGCCCCTTCCCAGCAGAGCCTGCCGCTCTCTTTTCTAGCAGAGCCACCGAACGGTGCTGGCCAGAGGCTCTATCGGCACTGGAAGCGACCATGCGGCGG
>VYXF01006701.1:124460-135428 GCA_013397295.1 Polioptila caerulea | reverse complement strand
GCTGTGATCCAGTGAGAAACTTGAACAGAGAAAAATGAGAGAGATGAGAAAGATAATAGTAAAACCTTTTGTTCCCAGAAACAGACAAATAAAACTGTTTTATACTAAACCAGCTTATCCTTAAAAAATAACACCCCAATAGTGCTGTGTGAAAGCTGCAAGACATGGAAAAGACTTTAACACTGTGAATAGAATTTCGTTTTCTGGGCAGCTAATTCATTGTAGAAAAACATTGCAAAAGAAACTTTTCTCCCTAAGTGAACTGAGAAAAAGACTATTTTAAACATGGTAAACTGACTGAAAGTCTTAAGTTTTATCTTTGCACTGTCAGTGAGAAAGAAATGTTCTGAAAGTTTATTCTCATTTTCTTATTATTGTTTTCCCCTTTAATTCTGTTAATAAAGTTTTCTTTATATGTTTTCAAGTTTATACCTGCTTTACTTGTTTCCCCTTTTAATCCTATCTCACAGCAGAAAATAAACCTACCACATTAATTAGTGCATTGGCCGGGAAACCAAATTAACCCTCAACAGTAACCAAACCCTAAACTATTAAAATCAATAAGCTGTGAGTTTATATGGAAGCTTGAACAGCTTAATAACATGAACTATGAGTTACATGTATGGTAATAGAAACAAAAAAGTAATTAATTTTTGGCAAGAGGCGTGCTGCCTACAACTGTTTAAATAAAGCATGTATTTTCAAAAGAAATCTTTTAAGATATCTGTGTACCTCATGCAGAAAAGAATTTAAGCTACTGAATGCAATATTTAATATTATTAATATCATTAATGAATATAATTAAGATACTTCATTATGAAAGGGTATTCCCCACAATCACAAACCAGAACAAAATATTACAAGAGACAATTTTTATGTTATTTTCTATACTTGCATGATTTTCTTCTCCTCCTAAAAGCTTTATACAACCTGAACAGAATTAAGAGTTACGTACTTTGAAGCCCGGGCATATAGGCAAACTGGGGATTAACAAATTCATGAGTTCATTAAAGAAAAGCAAGGAACACTGACTTTCTTCCTCTATAAAGTATGAGAATTAGCTAATTAAGCATCTTAGTATTTGCACAGGTATCACTACCATTACACTGGGTCTTAAAAGCTCAAACTGAGCTCACCTCAACAAGTGAGTAAAACACCACCACTGATGCAGCACATGCAATTATGGCACAGATAAAGCCACTCACTATTCACTGTTTAGCTCAACACCTACCTCTTTTCTTGTTGTAGATAATATTCTTACACAACAGGTCATTGTGACAGAGCACCACTGGCGACCCTAAATTTGACAGTCTTTCCTTCATCCAGGCCATCTCTTCCTGAAGAACTTGGGGACTCGGAATGTCACTTAAGAACCTTTCCAGGTATAAGGAAATAGAATTAACATTTAGTACTCTGTGTTCCATATCAGGCATTTGTAATTAAGTATTTTTCTCTACATTCTTCCTGCAAATAGTTCAACAGACCCTCTCCCAAATCAGGGCATTCTTTCCCAAGGCTCAACAGCAAATTATGACAATCATTTCTCTCTGTCCTCCCCAGAAAACAATTTTCTGAAGATTATCTGTGCTGTAAATAAAACAGTAGTCCAAAAATCAGGAGCAGAATATGAATACACTCCCACACATTTTAAAGGTGAAAAGATTAAAAGAATTATCGTATTAATTTCATTCACTTTATGTTCACATTACAATACTTCCCCCAAGAAGAATACACAACAGTATTAGGTACTATATGCATCTATACTGAGGAAATTAACACTAATTTTTACTCGTCACAGTATACATTTAAATAGCCATTTTGTCCTCTACATTTTCAGTTATCTATTCATGTTTTCTCAGTTTTCTTAAGAATTTGATGTTGTAAAAGAAAAACCACTTTGCTAGAGCATTTTTTAATTACAATGCAGCAAGGAGGGCCGCCATGATTTCAAAATCACATGAAGAACATTTTTAAGCTGGAGTCTGCTTTCTGAGCGATACAAAGTCGGATTATATTGTACAAACAAAAATTCCAGCAGAAGGAATGTGAAGTCTGGAAAGAACATGGTGAAATACCCACCTTTTATTTACTTCTTCATCTGCAAATTCTGTGGGTATGAGAGAGAAGTATTTCCCCATTTTCAGCCACAAATTGGATTTAGGGATCCATCCATTGTGTGCATGAATAGTATGGATTTTAGCAAGCTGTCTAGCAATGAGTCTAAAAAAAATTTACATTAAATTAATGTTATATTTAACTGAAAAATTCTAAAAAATACAGATCAGGAATTCAAAGAGGGTTTAAATCAGAGCAGCACAGCCATAGGGTATCACATTTCAAGACTCAAAAGTCCATAGGGATCATTACCTGTGGGAAGGGAAGAGGGCAGGACTGGAGCTCAGCTACAGTGCACCAACTTCACCTGCATTTACAGTCTACTCTTGCTTATTTTTCAAAGTATTGATTTTAATTAGAAGCTATTTTTAGGCAAATACATTTCAGTGCACACATGAAAAACTAAAATCTTAACACAACAGCATTTTCTGTTCACTGTTAACTGTTTTTAAAAAAATCATTTCTCAATGAACTCTCTGCTATCCATTCACAAAAGGAATGTCTTGAAAACAGTTGGAAGTACTTTAACCAAGTCCAACCCTCTACAACTCCACCATATTCAATGACCTCTGTAATGGTGATGTGCTAGTGTTAGACACAATAAACAGACCTTTAATGAGTACAGTCTTCAGTGGAGGCATCAAGGATCATTTGTTCAGCACTGAAACACCATAACTAAGACAGTGTGAACATCCACTTAGCACAAGCTTCTTGAAATATATATTTTCTGCTCAAACGCAACTCAAAGTCCTTTAGGCCAGGCAGAACTTTATAAATGCACAATGAAATTATGAGATTAAAAAAAAAAAAAAAATTTACCTGAAAATGTCTGGATTGCACACATGCTCTGGATCTAGGGCTTCTCCCTGCATGAACTCGTAGCACAGGCCATTGTTAAAGGTACAGTAGAGCTGAGGAGCACAGCCATGGGCCTGCAACACACGGAAACTCTTCACCTCCTCATCCCGATCCACCAGCAGCTCAGTCTTGTTCCCATAGATCCGAACCAGAACAACATCATCTGTTATGTCACCCACATAGCAGCCAATTAATTTATTGGTGATTCCATCGGTGAACAGCTGAAAAGCAAAAATAATGCAATAAGCAACTCAACCCTGCATCTGCAACAAGTGGGAAGAGAATGCCGAGTTATCTTTTAGTTCCCAAAACACAAATGTTTACTAGATGGAGCATTAAGAAAATAAATCATTAAGACAGAGGAATATAATGAAGAAAATACTTGAATATAAACGTGGGGGGAGTTGTATTTACAGTCATGTCTCTTCTTCCACTCTGCACCCTCAAAACCCTAATTCTTAATTCAAAAACAATAAACCCTCCCACAAAACATCCTCACAGTAAAACAAGCAAGCAGCAAAAAGTAGCTTCAAGCTGGATAACAAACATTTTTTAATTCTTAATAGCAATGAGATCAAAAGTCAGTTGAAGAAAAAAAGAAGCCTATTTATCAGGATCAGAATACTAAGTGTTCAATGACAAGTTTGATTTCCTTATTTACTCATGTCCAGTCATGGACCTTCTGATATGACTTCTGCCTCAAGCCCTAAGTCAAGCCCAGAACAAAAATACTGACAAATGCAGTGATCTGTTTTATGTCAGACATTATTCTGAGCCGTAATATTTAATGAAAGAGTGTTTTTGCTAAAAAAACCACACCAACAACAGGAAATATATCTAAAGGCATCATAATTCTTTAGATCTTTGGACAGTTTGGGTGAGGTTTTGTTATGGGTTGGAGGGTGGGAGGTGTTATGGGGTTTTGTTGTTTGTTTTATAGAACAGTAAAACATAGTTCAGAAAGTCTGACTTCTATTCCCCCTCCTCCTTTAAGATATAGCCTTCATTTTGAAAAGTAGTATCACTAAAACACAAGTGACAGATTATTTCCAAATCTCAGGGGTTTAGAAAAATTGAGAATTAGGAGCAAATTTTTTAAACACAAAAGAAAAAAAAATTCTGAAGTTGGGTCAAGTCTCCCTGTTTAGGAAAAGATGAGACTTTTATAGTAGATGTGTTCTAGCTTGCATGCCTTGCTTTCCCCAACACCCCTAATTTGATTAGGTCAACAGATTCATCAATAAATGCAGAAAAGAAGTGGGGAAGTTTCAGCTGACATCAGAAATTAGAAGAAATAGCTCAAGCTCCTGAGCAAAGATGCAGAAGATACAAAGGTACTCTAGTTTATTGAACAGTTATGAACACTCTCAATCTTGAAAGAAGTAGGTATAGCAAATTATATAACTTTCATCTAGACAGGGTAACCATAAATTCAAATAAAGCTGCTTACAAGGCCTCTTTGACTGACTCAAAATTAAGACTTCACAACTTATGGGCACATCTTATTAGCTATTACTTTAAGAACTCAAGATGAATAATGAAGAATCTTGAACAGTCTTCATAGTAATTGTTACAATGTTAAGCACTGCAACTAAGAAAACTGTTCCATTTAGCACCATAGATACTGGGCTTGAGCAGTGTTTCACATATTTGAACAGGTAGTACTTAAATGCATTTCAAAATGCTTGTAAATCACAAACTACACCCTTATACTATAAATGTATCCATTCATAACCTTCCCAGTCATAAGTGTATGGTCACAGAACTGTCCAGATGAGGAAGGATCCTGTGATCCTCTACTTAACCTCCCTGCTCAAGCAGGGCCAGCTGCCCAGGACTGTGCCCAGGGAAATCTCCAGGAATTCTGGAGACTTTATAACCTGTCTGGCAGCATGTTCCCATGTTTGACCACCCTCATGGTAAAAAATTGTTTTCTTTTGTTGAGATGAAGCTTCACACATTTTATTTTGTGCCCATTGCCTTGTCTATCACTGGGGACTGAGAGAAGTCTAAATGTCTCTTCAATTCCCCCTCACCAGGTATTTATACATCTGAGATCCCTGCAAGTCTTGGTTTTTTTCAGGCCAAATATGAAAGATTCTCCAGGTCCCTCTGTAATCATCAGGAATCTTTGCTGGACTTTCTCCAAAGAACATGTGTCTTCCTTCTCCTGGAGAGCCAAGAACAGGATACAAGCACTTAAAGATGGCAAACCAACTACTAGTACTGATTCTTATACCTTTCAACAAAAATCCAAAATTAATTTGTTAAAAAAGTATGAAGAGCACTTTGCAGAAGTGATTCATGTTGAACTGTTCATGTTACAAAATACCTTGTCTGCCATACTTAGATAAAAGCTTCCAAAATGTAGTTTAAAGGAAAAAAATGTACTGTGAAAAAGACACAGATCTAAGGTCATCAGAAATAGAAATACTGCAAAAAAAAAAAAAAAAGTTAATAGTGCTGATGCAAAAAAACAGTAAGAATTAGAGTAGTTATGCTGTTGAACAGAAATGGCTGGGCACATTACATCTTCTGTCACTTAAAACAAGTTTCATTAGCACTAATAAAAAGAAATCTGCAACAAGGAAATTGGACTCCCTCCACTGTTAATTTAGGAACTTTAGTTATTAGCATCTATTTGTAACATGCTGCTACAAGTAATTATTTACACCCAGGAGCATTTTAGCTCTTGTTTCTTAAAAAGGCAGAAGGGTTCACTTACTTTTCTAATAACATTATTCAAAGCAGACAATTTCTATATTCCATCATAAGAAAATATCTAGTGCTTACTACCACCAGTAAAAGAGTATAATAGTCACTTTATTCTTTTATTCAGAATGCCTTTACTCTACCATTTAAAGAATCAGCTTAGAAGGCCTTGCCCAAAATATAATCTGAAATGAAAGAGTGCAAAACAGGAGTTCTATAGCAAAAGCATCAGTCAAGCATCAAAAGCAGCGACAGTCTCTGATGATGTGGATAAGATAATCAGTACACTATCAAGGCCATGAGGAAGAAGATGGAAGAATCTAAGAAAGCAATGAAAGCAGAAAACTCTGGGAATAAATTAAAAAAAAATACAGAGACAATAGAGGTTAAGAACACAATGCAGCACAGAAAAAACCTCCAGCAGCAAGATTCTGACACTTCTGTAACCCACAAAAAGTTAATTACTGTGATAAGCGCTTATCACAGTTTAAAACATACTATCAGATGAGGTGATACAAAGGTAAAACTAAATTCTGAAACATTTCTGGAAATTATATTTATACTGCTCACAATCAGATCTAGCTTGAATCCAAGAAAAAAATAAATCTAGAAAAAAAGAAACTGTTTAATGAAATGCAGACTTTAAGGTGAGAAAGCTGCAAATCAGCTTAAGTTACTCAAGTCTCAGAGAGCGCATGGTACAAAGAAGACAGGCCAAGGGAGCCCAGGAAGAGCAAATTCAACCAAGACATGAAGCATCTTTGAGACAGTTTACCCTAAAAGCACTGTTATTAGGTTATTAGAGTCCTGGAAAGGGCATATGATGCATATGCTCCCATCCAATAAGCAGGTGTTTCATGAAAAGCTTCTATCTAACCCTACTGTTCCAAGTGTTCAAAAGAAGGAGAAGAATGAGAACAAAATTGCAATCATATGTAACAAGAATGAATAGACAAAAATAAAAGTGTCATGAGGCAATGTAGAAAGTACTTGTGAATCAGAGTTGATTTTTCCCTTCTAGACTGAGTTATTACATCAATAGGCAGAGAATGCAGGAAACAGTACTAGAGTGCCATAAAAACAGAACAGTGATGTGAAGTTGCAGCATAAATAAGTAGGCATTCCCCAGATTCTGTCGCCAAACCCCAGACTGACTTTGAGATCTCCAAAAAGGACCAGACTTCAAAACCATGCCTCTTTAATGCTCACAAAACTTCAACTTTATACTTCTACTGTAAATCTAAATTGATCTTTTTTCTGGAAAAGTATAGTCTACACAGATACATCCACAGATATACAGATCAAGAACCTTGTTTCTTGAAACAAGGCTAGTTATTTCTCTCTCTGTAGCTATTGTAGCTCTCTTTCTGTAGCTATTCATAAAAGAAGGACAAAGTACAACTACTGGAAAATACCTTGGGTAAATTCTCACATGATCAGCAGGGCTTACAAGAAACCTCATTCAAAGGTCTCCAGGCTCTGGAGCCACATCCTCTAGTTCATTACACTCAGCAGGTGAAAGTCATTGTCTGCATGATTTAGGTGGTCAGATGATCAGGAGCAAGATCATTTGGTGTTAAAAATACCAGGAGAAGCAGGAAGCAAGCAAGCTTCCAGCATTATTCCTTGCTAAGTTTGGCCAGAGGCTGAACTAGCTGTTTCTGCTGGACTCTTGGGGTGCTCTGCACAAGAGCAGCAGGGAGAAAGCAATGCTCGGAGCACAGATAGTGCTGGTATAACTTTCACATGGGTTTTTTGGGCCACCAACCCATAAACACTTCAGCTTCAAGGTGTTGTGGGGGTTTTGTTTTGGACAGTTTAGGGTTGAGGGCTGGTTTTGATTGAAATGCGTGACAACACGTGAAAGTTTTTGGTGGGTTTTTTGGTTTTGTTTTAAATGCCAAGTAAAAAAAAGAATAAGCTACTTATTTTTCACCTTGTTTCTGAAGAACATTCTTCTACCTGAAAACAGTCAACATCAGGTAACTAGTTAACACTTTGAAAATGATGAATTGGCTTTATAAATTTTGTGATACTGATTAAAACAGCTACAGATTTTAAAATAATAATAATTTTTTAGAAAGCTAATAGGAAAGGAGCTTAAAACTTTATTCTAAATCAAATAATTAATTTGCTGTTCCTCCCCCTGGAAGATTTTGACATGAAATGCCTGGGGCTGGGGACAGAGGGACAGGAACTAAACTGTCTTGGATTATTCCTTTTCAAGGTTACAAGCCTTTACGTGCACTCATCCAAGCTGTGCCTAAACAAATATTGACTCTCTGTAATTAGAATATCAATCACCAATAAACACACCTCTATCATGCACAGCTGAATTACATCAGGCACATATGGCATATCACTTGCATAAAATGCCACTACACTTTCTGCCCCGCACAGACACCACAGAAACCTTTAGAAACAGGGGATTGAGATCATTAAGCTTCATTAGAAGCTTAAAAAGACTGGAGAGACCAACTCAGCCTCCAAGGACATCCAATACTGATGGCGCTTCCCACTTACTGTGACACCACGTTCCAGGCACACCTCAAATTACAGTTTTTCCACAAAACATCAGTAATGCAGCCTATTCTGCAAGTCTAACTTTTCTTATTCTTTTCATCACTCATCGCTTCTCTGTTTTGAGGTATTAGCACTTCTCTGTGGATTCAGTCCTTCCTTTTTATGTGGCAACCGCTTTCCCAACTGCTGAAAGGGTGATGTGCTAACAGTAAAAAACATCTCACTAGAAAAATGAAACAGCACTGAGATACAAAATAAAGACAGTTTGTTTTGTTTCCCAGAGACTAACATTTTCAATTATTTCAATGCATTTAAACCCATGATCAGTCTGTTTAAATAAAAAAAAAAATATTCTGAATTTAGCAAGCAGTGAGTTTTTCTGCAGAAGTTTGGGAGAAAGACATCCAAAGATTCCTTCCAACCAGAACTACTCAACATAGCTATTACTAAAAAATAGCCACTCCAGAATCAAAAGTGACCACTGCAAAAAGCAGAGAAAGCAAACCTCAAAACTTCAGAAGCTAGAAAATTGAGCACCCAATTTTACACAGTTCCTAGGACATTTTCAGTTGACAATTGCACAACATACATGAAGATGAGTGTTTAGGCAGAAAAATTCTGCTTCTCCCTAGCAACGTAGATAACTTGAACATTTGTACTGCTCTGTAGGAACAAAATTCACATATAACTTGATATAAAGGAGATACATTACAGTATAGCTGCTTCCATTTCATAAATTAATGGGCAATATTTCTGATGGTATAGCCTTTCTGATAAATAATGCAATGAAAGAATAATATAAGCACAGAAGATTTAAATTATTTTCATCTTCGATCCTACATTTGTGTTTTATGCTATGGTGTATAAAAAAATTAAATGTTAAAATATATTCCTGATTTTAGGTACTTATAAATCTTAGGGAAAGTGAGGATTAAGCATTAACATATACTAACTACAGTTTAAAAATTGTTTAGCTGACTAAACAAATTAACACACCACAGTAAATTTTTACAAGAGAAGTTAATTAACTTTACAAATCAAACTCTGGACTCTTCAATGTCTTACTAATTGTTCTGACCCAAGAATTACTAAGAGCAAAGTTAGCAGAGTTCACCAGAGGAAGCAGTAGTTCATTAAACCTATCACTGTTCTTTGTCCACTTTGCTATTTCATATTAGTCAGGCACATTTTCCATGCAGTACAGGAGTCCCATCCTCATCTCCCTTCTAAGCACACACCCATCCAAAGGGAGGACTCCAGGGCTTCCTGCTATTCACTCCTGGTCTTCACAAGAAGAGCCACATTTCATTTCAGCACCTTTCTATATTTGAGGCACGTACAATACAAATCTGTAACTGGCTGTATTGCCATCACTGCTGCTGGAACCTGTTTCAAACCACAGGCACTCCTGCTTGTTACACACTCATAGCAGCTTAAACACAAGCTAAAGAGTTAAAAATAAAAGACCATTGAAGGGCTTTGTGAATAGAATGTTCTTCCACTGTTTAAAAGGAAAATACCAAGCTGGAAAATTGTGTTCTTAAAGTAATTTGGTTAAAACTAAACTCAAGACATATTTTAGACAGAAACCTCTAACCACAGACAGTAATCTCCTACCTCACTTCCCTGTGACCAGCCAAAAGAGCCCCTGTTCCACATCAATGGTACTGATGTTTTTTATTCTGATGTTTCTTGCAAAGGGAGTGGCAGAAAGAAGCAACATGTTTTTTCTTAAACCTACTACAACTTTACCCAAAGTATAGTCATTCCTCCTTAACAGGATATCGTTTTGGTTTCATTTTTCAACAACCCTGAAGAAAGAAAAATATTCTGCTGAGAACTGCACTCATCAGAGAACCAAAAAAATAAAATCACATACAACTTTATTTAGCTCTGCAAGGATTAGGCAGTTGGATTATGCTTACAGACCCCTTCCAACTCAAGATATTCTATGAACTTGAATAACCTCATTTAGCATTACATGTCATAAAGCTATTTTCATTGCACCTCAAGATGTTAGTACTGTGCATAACTTACGGCCACTGCCTCAAACAGATTATTTAAAATAAGCTCATGGGCTTTATTTTCATGCTAACTCGACTGGCATGTGTCAAGTTTAATTTTTCTTTCAAGACATAAGAAAATTTCAGTCAAATGATGCGCCATTACCTCCATGTGCTCAGCTTTTGTATACTAGTTAATTGAGCAGCTCTCTGAAGAGGAACTTCATTGAAATAAGACACTTCCACATAATAACAGCTGCTGAATAACACAGCTGAGCATACAATAAAATGCTCGACTAATCATAGGCTGAACTGCTATTATAGCCAGGCAAATGGACTAAAGAGTTTTTAAGTCCAGGGGGCCATGTTAAGTATATTCTAGAAGCACAAAAGCAGCCAATCCTCCGGCGGATGACTCGTCACAAGTACGAATGCCTGCCCACCTAGAGAACGCCACAGAGAGCAGCGGCGCTTCCGCCAGGAGCAGCGAGCTGGGCGGTAGAGGGGTTGCTGCGTACCCATCATGCCAGCCCCAGCCCGGCTGCGAACACAAGACAGATATTTACTGCATTTTTTATTACGGCAAGCAGCCGACAAGGGCTCCACGGCCCGTGGGAGCGCCGCAGACCGGCGGCGGCATGCCCTGCTGCGACGGCCGGGGCCCCGCTCTGCCCCCGGTTCGCAGACACGCCTCACCCAGCAGGGACACGCCGGGGTGACGCTCCATGGCACCTCCTCTGCCTCCCCTCGGCCCGGC